>PVLD010013973.1:0-18194 GCA_004027595.1 Dinomys branickii | reverse complement strand
TGGTAACTAAGTCTCAACCACCCTACAAGGTTCCCCCGGCCCTGCCCCCTCCTCCTGACTCTCCTCTCCCACTCAGCCCGACTCCTCATCCCACCTCAGTCCCTCCCACACCCGAAGCGGGCGTCCATTCTCAGAATCTAGCCCGGACTCTACCTCCTCTGCTCCCTCATCCCCGGCTCCCCTCCTCCCTTTGCGAGAAACTGTGCCCAGGAATGAGGGACACCGACCCTTCATGGTGTACGTCCCTTTCTCAACCAGTGACCTCTCTAACTGGAAACAACAGAACCCCTCGGTTTCCCAAAATCCCCAGGGGCTTATCTGTCTCCTAGAAACTGTTTTCTTCACTCACCAGCCGACATGGGGTGATTGCCAACAGCTCCTCCAGACTCTTCACGGCAGAAGAGCGCGAACGCATCCGTGCCCTGGGACGCAGGCTGGTCCTGGGACCTGACGGAAGCCCTAGCACTGACCCGGACCGACTGAGCTTCGTGTTCCCTCTCTCCCGCCCCTCCTGGGATCCAAATGATGACCGAGGTAAGGGTGCTCTCGATCAGTGTCGCCAGACTCTTCTGGCTGCCCTTAAGGCAGCAGCCTGGAAGCCTACCAATTTGTCTAAAGTTACAGAGGTAAGCCTGAGACCTGACGAGTCTCTGTCTGCTTCCTTGGAGCGCCTCCTAGAACACTCCTATAGATCCGGAGGCACCTGAGAACTGATGCGCCTTAAACCTTGCGTTTGTTACTCAGTCGACCCCAGATATTATAAAAGTTATAAAGATTAAAAGGATTTAAGGGAATGCCACTATCTCAGCTGGTAAAAGTGGCCCAAAAGGTCTTTAACAATAGAAAAGACCAACGTAAACTAAACAAGAAAATGGCCAAGGTTCTTACTGCCTTAGAAAAAAAAAAAATTTCTAGGGGTCTTAGGCTACTGCCGATTGTGGATCTTGAGATTTGGGAAACTGGCCCAACTGCTACATGTCTCCACAGGGGGAAACTCCTCAGAGGCTCTAATCTGGACTGAGACAGAAGAACAAGCCTTTCAAAAATTAAAAATAGCACTGGTGAGTGCTCCAGCCCTGGCCCTGCCTGACCTGACTAAACCCTTTCAACTGTATGTGGCAGAGAGTCGAGGCATTGCAAAGGGAGTACTGACACAGTGTCTAGGCCCATGGAAGAGGCCTATCATCTATCTCTCCAAGCGATTGGACACCACTGCCTCTGGATGGCCAAACTGCCTGCGGGCCATTGCAGCCATGGCCCTCCTAACCAAGGAGGCAAACAAGTTAACTTTTGGACAGAAGTTTCAGATTGTGGCTCTGCAAGCAGTCGAAACCCTGTTACGGTCTCCCCCCGCAGACAGATGGCTATCAAATACCCGCATTGTCCAATACCAGGCATTGTTGTTGGATCCTGATCATATTGAGTTCTTGTCCACTACAGCCTTAAACCCAGCCACCCTCCTGCCAGATGATGACCCACAAGTGCCTCTACACAATGGTGTAGACATCACAGACTCCACCTCCAGCCTGCGAGAGGACCTGACAGACGTCCCGCTCGACAACCCTGATGCCACCCTTTTCACCAACGGCAGCAGCTACCTACATCAAGGCAGCCGAGTGTCGGGTGCCGCTGTGACCACCGAGACTGAGGTAATATGGGCCCAAGCACTGGGGTCTGGATCCTCTGCCCAAAGAGCTGAATTGATAGCTGTGACTCAAGCTTTAAGGTGGGGGTCTAATAAATCATAAATGTGTACACCGATAGTCGATACACTTTTGCAACTGTACATGTACATGGAGCTATTTATCAGGAAAGAGGACTCAACTACAGGGGAAAATAAAATCAAAACTGCCCCCGAGATCCTAGATCTTCTAGCTGCTATCTGGCTCCCCAAAAAGGTGGCAATCATACACTGTCAGGGACATCAAAAAGAAGATTCCCCTGTTGCTAGAGGAAATGCCTTTGCCGACCAAACGGCAAGAGCTATCGCCCTAAAACCAGTGGGGCCAAAGGCTCCTCCCAGTGCTTCTTCCTCCGCTCTTGCCTAAGTTGTCATACTCAGATTTGGACTTGAGGCTAGCGCAACAGTTAAAGGCAAAGCCTTCACCTCCAGAAAACTGGCTCATGCTCCCGGATAAGAGGATTCTTATCCCAGAGGCACTTGGACCCCACCTCGTCCAAGAGACTCACCGCGCCACACACTTGGGGGACACCAAACTGGCAGAGCTTTTTTGAGACCGATATTTTATCTCCAAACTGTCACAGCTGACAAAGGCTTCTAGCCTCAAATGCCCACAGTGCATCCAAGTGAACCCCAAGCAGGCACCCCAAGACTCGTGAGTCTGACGAGGAAGACTGTACCCCGGAGACAACTGAGATAGGATTAGACAAATACCTCCTAGTTTTCATAGACACCTTCTTCACTGGCTGGACAGAAGCTTTTCCTACCTGGATTGACTCTGCTGTTATTGTGGCCAAAAAGCTTCTATATAAGATAGTGCCCAGATTTGGCCTGCCCTTATCTCTGGGGTCTGAAAGTACATTGTGCTTACCGACCTCAAAGTTCAGGACAAGTAAAAAGAATGAACAGAACTATGAAGGAAACCATTACTAAAATGGCTTTAGAGTCTGGTGAAAACTGGGCAAGTCTCCTTCCTTTTGCTCTTCTGCACGTGCGATGTACTCCCTTAATCCTGGGAATCACTCCCTTTGAGGCCTTGTATGGGTGACCCACCTGGCAGCTATGACTAACAGAGAACTTATTAAGTCCCTACAGGCCCTTCAGCCTTTCCTCCAGTCCACTCATCATCTTTTCAGAGAACATCAAGCGGTTCCTGAAAAGCCCAGCAACACCTTGGCAGCTCAGTCTGGAGCCTGGGCACACCAACAGCTGTCACAGTCACAAATAAGACTGTTCCTGTAGAACCAGAAGACACAGCTAAGTGGACTATTACAAAAACCTGTTCTGACCCTCAGTGATTTACAAAGAAAAGGCACTTGTGTTAAGACTAAAACTTATAATTTGTCAAAATCTCCCTATGCTAACATTTGTACCAATGTAATTGATATTGTAAATCAAACTTACTCCCCCAGCCTGCACCTAGAGGCCCCTCACGGAGCCTGGTTTGCTTGTACTATTGGCATAACACCATGTATATTTTATCAAGTTGCTGTACAGAGACCCCCAAAACTATGTGTCCTGTGTCACATTTTCCCCCAAGTGCTTTATTATTCTGGGGAGGGAGGTAGGCAACATTTGGCCCTGACAGGTTTGCCTAGAGTCAGGAGAGCAAACCCTGTCCTTATACCAGCATGACTGGGCATAGGCATGACTGGATCAGCTGCACTGGGGACAGCCGCTCTGGTTACTTCTGATCAAAATTATAGAGAACTAAGTCAACAGATAGACCAGGATTTAGCCACTTTACAACAGTCAGTCAATAAACTAGAGGAGTCTCTCAGGTTATTGGCTGGGATGGTTTTACAAAAGAAAAGAGGTTTAGACCTACTTTTTCTAAAACAGGAGTATTATGTCTAGCCCTAGGAGAAATTTGTTGTTTCTATACCAACCATTCTGGAATAATCAAAGTTTAAGCCAACTAAAAAAAGAGACTGCAAGAGAGAGAGAAATAGAGGAGACATAAACAAAATTGGTTCCAAAATTTGTTTTCGACCTCCCCATGGTTAACCACCCTTATTACAGCTTTAGCTGGACCACTAACGCTATTACTTATAGCGATTAAGGTTGGTCCCTGCATTATAAATTGCTTGCTAAGATATATTCAGGGGAGGATTCAATCTGTCAAACTGATGATACTCCGAACTGGGTACGAAAACCTCCCCAGTGAGGATATACCTGATGAATCTATGATTTGATTCATTAACAAAAACCAGTGGGGAATGTAATGGCCCAAGTACCCAGCTGCTTGCTAGACTGACCCCATACTTGACCCCTGATTCACCTCAAACAGCTAAAGTCCATGTACGATAACATAATTATTGTTTAAAGGTTCCTTGTTCTTTCTCAGAAAAAATTCAAAGAGCATTGCCCGTCCCTGCCAGAAACAGGACAGTTCCCCAAGCATAACATCCCTGCTACATCTGTGTATTCATTGTGGTTTTTGTCTTTATAAGCCCTGCATACAGTGGGCTCGGGGCTCTCACTTCTCAGCCTTGAAACAGAGGCGTGAGTGGGGGCCGTTGGGCTCAACTATTAAAAGCGCTACTAAATTCTAATTTGGCTATTTGGGAGTTTATTGCTCTCGGACCTGTCTCAGTTATACTGCCTTAATATCTTTAATCGGAACACAGAAGGAAGGGTTATTTCTTCTGTCCTAAACATACAACAGGAATTCCCGAGTGAGCAGCTCCTCCCCTGATAACATAGTTAGTGTAAAAATCAAAACAAATTTGCGCCTTGCAATGAGCCACCCTGTCTCAAAATACAAATAACAAAAAATGAGGCTGTAGCTCAGGGTGAAGGCCCTAGCTGGAATCCCTGCATAATTATTCATTTAAAAGATTGTCTGCACTGATATTCATTGATTTGTTTAGAAGCATTAACTAAGTACTAAGTCTAAGGGGTTGGTGGGAAGATGAAGTTGGGGTCGTTCCCAAAGAAATACAAAGGATATGCACAATTTGTCCTCAAGAGTCCAAAATCTAAGAACTGAGTAGACGGACGTCATGAAATGTGCCTCCTGTCTGGCGTGACTTTTGCTCCTTCCGGTTATTTCCGGTAAATAGAAACATCTAGGGTGAGACCTCCAGGCCCGGCCCTTTAACTGCGCGTACTGCTTTCGCTCAGGGTGATCCGCAGCGCAGCGGGGATCGGAGCTTCGTGCCTTAATAAGGCTCAGCAGAGCTTCGCTGTCTCACCTCAGATGTGCACCTCCATCATCGGAGGGGAAGGCAGATGACTTCCGCCCAGGGCAGTTATAACCCGAGCTGCCATCAAGAGAGCACATGGGGGCGTCGGCAGAGAAGGCGCTGGGGGTGGAGGCGCAGGAGGGAGTACTTTGGCACTAGATCGTGCCGTTGGCTGTAAAACGCAGTAAATGTATTAAATATCAAGGAACTGGACGCTTTTAAACAATTGATTTTATGTGAATTTCACCTTTTTAAAATTTCAATTTCAAGGCAGACCCTCTGCCACCTCTCCAGTGCCTTGTGGGTGGTTAAACTACTGTGGGGCGCTGGTGACGGCCACAGACACTGTCCCGGGGAACCCTGCCCTGTTTCCCACTCGAACCTTGCCACACCTGGCAAATCAAAGAAACCATGAGGACGGAATGCGGAGCTTTACTTCCCGCCCTGGGGCCAGGAGCACCAGGAGTGCACCTGAGGACTCTGCTATTAGTCTGGAATCTACATCTGAGCGGAAGTCCCCAGTGAATTGTGATCTCTCAGACCCTATATCTGTCTGCCTCTCTCTTCGACCTCGTGGCAACTTCAGGCCAATTTTCATGCACTGGAACTGGGATTTTTCCAGAGCTACAAATAGGAAATTGTATTTTTGTACTGTGAATCGAACTCAGAACCTTGAGCTTTCCAGGCAGGTACTGTGCCACTGAGCTATACCCCCAGCCAATGTTATATATTTTAAATACACTGTCTATAGCCTGCCTTCTGCATCCTGCTCCTTGGCCAAGATTGGCATACTACTTCCTCCATGAAACTCACTAGGGAAATGTGATTAAGAGTAAAAATCTCTCAACCCAAAAATCCTCTCCACAAAGGGTAGCAGAGAAAGAAAACCCGACTGTTCCTTCACCATTAGATCACGATGTCCCTGGAAGTCTTAAAAACATCTTAGTTATTTTCACCTTGGCCTCCAAAATGAGTGACCAACTAGAGCAAGCCCTTCCCGATCCTCACTGAGGTCCACAAAGTTTGTATTTGTAATCCCATGGAAAAGTTATTGGCAGTCTACCAGTTAATTCCAACCTACCACTCCCAACACAGCCCACAGCATAAATAAAGACACAATTATTATCTAACCAAAATGGTGGGGAGCCGAGGGGTCCTAAGTCCAGTTAGGATGATGGCTAGCGGGAACAAAGCCTCAGCCCAGGGCCCAACCTGGGTTTTATTACTTCCTGAAGAAGGGAGTGGCTCCAGGACGAGCAGCTATGAGAATGGCGGGGAGCAGAGGAGTGCCAGGAGCTGGGCTGGGTAGGAGGCCTGAACTCACCTCTGCAATATGAGGGGAGAAGGATCTGCAGAAAGAGTAATCTGCATGACACAACTGAGGTAGAATCTAATGTTTGGGGGTTGGTGCTTCAGCTCTGATGTGTGAATTTTTATACCCCAGGAAGTCACAGCCTTTTATCCCGAGGCTCAATCCCAGCCGGCGACAGGCGTGGAGCCTGGCTCTCCATCCTGCCTGGCTCACACATTCTTTAGGATCTAAGAGGGTGGGCGGGGAAACACTGCCCTGTCACCTGGCTTCAAAGATTACCATCAGCACCTCAGCTGGACTGGTTCGCATTGCTCAAAGCCAATAGAAGAGAAAAGGTCCCACCAGCTCTGCACACCCAGTACGTGGAGACTGGGCCGGGCCCAGCCAACATGGAGACAACTGCTTTTCTGTCCAGGAGCACCCTCCAGGCGTCCTGCACACCCACCTAACAAGTAACTAAGAAGCAAGTGAAGCTGCAGGGAACAAGTGAAGCTGTATTTAACTGAGCAAGTGTTGGGCTGGAGATACAGCTCAGCAGCACAAGCGCCTGCCTGGCAAGCACAAGGTCCTGAGTTAAATTCCAAGTACGGAAAAAAAAAACCCAGGCGTGGTGGCACAAGCCTGTAATCCCAGCCCTCAGGAGCTGTGAGTTCAAGGCCAGCCTGGGCTACAAAGTGAGCTCAAGGCCGCCCTGAACTGCACAGTGAGATCCAGAAGACACACAAAATATATATAGCAAGCATTGGATACACCATGGAAGACACCAGGGAAGACAGGGACCCAGGGGCAAAGTCCTTGACTAGAGAAATCACCCTGCTTTCCTCCCCCGGCCTACACCACCAAGGACTGAGCTCAGCACTCGGCAGGAATGCCATGGGTGTGACACCGGCCCTGTTTCACAGCTCCCCACAACGTGGACGTCAGCGTCAGCATTTCTTACGCACATGGAAAACCTGCTGCGAAGTGCTGACACGTGTGTTCGGTGGCAGAACTCTATTGAATTACCTCCTTAGCTGTTGCACGAAACACAGAGTAACCCGCAGCGTGTACGAGCCTGCTCCAGCAAGGAGAAGCATCCACAGTGTCATAAAAGGGGTGAGCCACCAAAGGGCGGTCCTCCAGAGCAACTTTTTAAAGGGAAAAAAGTCCTCCATTTGCTAACTAAGCGTGCATTTATAATCCTATTAAAATGGAGCCTTGACTAAAAAGAGATACTTTAAACTACTAAAGAAATTATACTGGCCGGGTGTGGAGGTCATCCCAGCTTTCTGGAGGCTGAGGCAGGAGCACTGCCACGAGTTCAAGGCCAGCCTGAATACAAAACCCTACACGGAAGAGACCTTGGCGGGCGGGGGGAGTGATACTGTGTTTCATAAATAGAATCATATCCAAGGTCTACGACACGACTGCTCAAAAGTGAAGGATGGATGGAAATAATCTATCAAAGGGATTTGTAATTACAGCTGCCTAAATACTCTTCTGTGACCATCAGTTCTACCTGTTATGATTCTTAGAATAAAAACTGACCACAGGATTTACGTGCAGGTCAGGCAAAACATTAAATGGATTAAGGTCCCCTACTTGTATTCAAGAAGATTAGAAGCCAGGCATGGGGGCACAGACCTGTAATGCCAGCACTGGGGAGGCTGAGGCAGGAGGATCACTGAGTTAGAGGCCAACCTGGGATACAAAGTAAGCTCAAAGCCAGCCTGAACTGACCTGGTCTCAAAAAGAAAAGAAAAAAAGATTGGGTACTTTGGAGGATGAAATATATGTGCCTAATATATTAATCAAAATAAATTAATCTCTTCTATTCTATTCAATGTTTTTTCCTCTTTTTTTTTAAAGGTTTCAAACATTTATTGTTGATCTGTTAGTGCTGATCACAGAAAAACATTTAAGATTGCTGATTAAGTACATTCCACTGTCTGACCAATGGTATTTTTAAATTTTGATACAGTGATATTGTCTTGACCATGACAAAGAGGGTATCGTTTCATGACCTCCAAGAGGGTAAATGTGCTGAAGCTTGTGTGCAGCTCCTTACAGTCCCAGCTTGGTCCTCCTCCAGTGTCTCCTCTTGGAGTTGTACCCGATTTTATTACCAGTCTTCATCTGAATTCATTGAGGAATTGGACGATTCTGCTTTTGTAAGAGCACGCACTCAATGGCGGACTGAAGCAGAAAAAAGTGTTTTTTCCTCTTTAAAGCAAAAATCCAATACTCCAGTGTGCCCTGCTTAAGTACAAAGGGGCTAGAAAAAAATATTACAAATGCACGTGCATGTGCACGCACACACACACACACACAAATTTAATGCCAAACTCCAAGCATCAAATCTCAGCAGGATAGAGGACAGAAGTGATACAGGAAAATAAAACTCCCAACCTGAATGATATCGGACAAGCTCTTGTTCTCTAAAACCGAAAAATGAATTTTAGGAACAACGGAGGTTAAGAGCAGAATATATTTATTGAGAGAAAGAAAGCTTCTGTCCAAGAGAGGGACAGAAGAGGGGCCCGAGTGGGTTACCCCCGACTCTGTCTTTTCTAGGGACTTTTATAGGGTAAAACCATGAGGTGAGGCAGGTCCAAGGTAGGGGAAATGGACAAAACTATGGTCAGCCAATAAGACTGCAAGGATAATCATTCAGGTAAGACTGAGTGGACTGGGATCAAATGGGAAAGCGAGTCACGTAGCGAGCGGGCATGAATGCAGATCAGGGACTTCTGTGGGGGTCGGGCTAGCGACTCTCTGGCTTTTAGAAGGTGGTTGTTACTTATTTACCAATAGCAATCCCTGATGTTTACACCTAGGGAGGTAAGTGGGTGCATTTGTTTAGCACCCTTTGTCTTAAGGTCTGGCCCACAGGTCTGTTGGCTCCTTCAGGTCTGTTGGCTCCTTCGAGGGCCCGGCCCTGTCTGACTGCCTGTAATATTTCTGCCTAGCTCAGCTGCCTATAACAGAAGCATGTTTGATATGCCTGGATTTAAAAATACTAAAAACTTGGAGAACGTGATTTCAAGCTCCCTGTCTCCTGGTCATCAACTTCCTTCGCCCACTTCAAGTCTGTAGAAAATACAGAAGATATAAACTAGTTTTACACGTGGAAGTTTCAATTCGATTGAGAAAGAGAGGGCTACAAGGGGAAGAAACAAAACAATTACTTAAAAATGGAAAAATTTGGTCAAAGCAGTTTTTTGGCGCAGACCAAATAATGAAATTAAATGTAGCTATTTGCATCAAATGCTCAAAGTAGCACAGTGGCAGGTGAAATGCGCAGATCTTGGTATCATTAACTTGCAGGCCGACTACTGCAGATTCTCAAAAACAACTACTGTCATGTACCAGCGAATGAATCCAAGCGGTGTTCACGTGAGTTTATCTTTCCCTAGATAACACTGTGCCTGTTTTCATTGTCTCCCAGGGAAGACGCCAAAAAGCCTCCCTGACTTTGACCTTAACAGTGAAGGGCACTCAGGCCCAGATTCATGTTCCGAAGGAACATCACCCGCCTGACCTGTTTTCTGCTTTCTCTGCACCCGGCAAAGAGCTGTGTCCCTCCAGTGACACAAGGGGAGAAGACACGGATCACATGGTTTAGGTTCTAGCGCTCAGAGCAAGATTTCCCATCCCAGCCCCCAGAAAGGAGCAGCTGCCAGGCGTGGTGGTGCCCACACACCTACAATCCCGGTACTCAGGCCGCTGAGGCGGGAGGATCACACAGAGTTCAAGCCAGCCTGGGCTACGAAGCGAGTTCAAGGTCAGCCTGCGCTGCACATCAAAACCCTGTCTCAAAAAGCCAAAAAAGAAAAAAAGAAAGGAACAGCTGCCCCAGACTGAAGGGAGGAAGAGAAGAGACAGTTTCTGAGACAGACAGGGGCAGGGTTGGGATGCCCAGGGGGAGCCCCAGGCCCTGCTTCTGTGTTGGATGCCACGCAGAGAAGCAGAAGTGGAGGGAGCTTCAGCAAAGTGACCATTAGGAGCACTGCGCCCTGCTTCCAGGATTCGTCAGCCCGGGAGGAGGAGGAGGGGAGCGAAGGGCTCCGGCTGCGCAGCGCGTCAGACAGATGGAGCCTGAGACGATCTACCTGACTTCTCCATGCCTCCGGCGAACGGGGCCTGGGAAGGGCTCCCGGGCCCTGCGGGAGAGAAGGAGGGATGGAAGCCAGAAGGGCGAAGGCAAGCTAAAAACAAGGCACAATCCTCCCTGTTAAAGATAAAAGAGATGTTCCTCCTTTCCTCATTCTTTGATATTTATTTTCTTTTTTAAAAAATATATTTTATGGTGCATCCTTGAAGATTACAACTGTGGTGCACTGTAATGCTGTAGTGCATATTTGGATGCTAAAATAGTACAGTAGCCAGGCGTGGTGGTGCACGCCTGTAATCCCAGCACTAGGGAGGCTGAGGCAAGAGGATCATTGCAAGTTCAAGATGGGTCTGGGCTACAAAGTGAGCTCATGGCCAGCCTGAACTGCATAGAGAGACCGTGCCCCAAAAGACCAAAAAATTAAGAAGTACAGTAAAGCAAATTAAACTATCTATCATCTCATATAGTTATTTTTTTGGTGACAAGAATAGCTGAAACCTACTTAATAAAAATCTCAACTACTACATAATTTTACACCTGTGCTCCTCATGTGTTAGCCCTCTGGACTTGCTGCATAGCAGCTACTTCGTACCCTTTGACCTTTGACCTTTATCTTCCTCCCTCCACCCCAGTAACCACCATCTTATCCTCTGTATTTGACCTATTCTCTAAGATTTCACGAATTAGTAAGATCACGCGATATTTTTACTTTCTGTGCCCGGCTTTTTTCATCAACAATAATGTCCTCTAGATCTGTGTATGTATGTTGTGTCAATTGGCAGGACTCTTTTTAAAAGACTGAATGACCATCCAGTGTGTGTGTGTGTGTGTGTGTGTGTGTGTGTATATATATATATATATAAATTTTTTCTCCATTTATCGTTGGATGGACATCTAGGTTGTTTCTATATCTTGGTTATTGTGAACAGTATTGCAAGAGCCATTGGAGCATCTTTACGAGGTGGTAACTTCCCATCAAGAGGGACTGCCCACCAGTGGTAGTTGTACTTTAATTTCTTTAGAAAATGCCATGTTGTTTTCCGTAGTGCTTGTGCCTTCCCATCGGCAGTGTTCTAGGGCTCCGTTTACCCACACCCCACCAACACTGATCGCTTGTCTTTTTGATAATACCCGTCCTAGACCGAGGGATCCCCCGCGGCAGCTTTGAGCTGCATTTCCCACTGAGCAGGAGTGTCCTGTTGCCTGTTTGCGTGTCTTCTTTGCATAGACCTCTGTTCCTGGTCCTGCTTTTTATCTGGGTTTTTTCTTTTCCTTCCGTTGAGCTGTAACAGTACACATGTTGGACGCGAACTCCTGTCAGGTATGTGGTTCACAGTTACCTGCTCCCCGGCCCATAGCTTGCCTTGTCAGTGTGCAGGTTGTTGCCGTTGCTGGGCAGAAGCTGTTTGGGTTGGTTGCTGTGGTCCATTCTTTATCATTGCCTTTGTAGCCTGGGCTTTTGGTGGAAATGCAAAACAATTATCGCCGAGGACAACACTAAGGTGCTTCTCCCCACTCCGCCCCCCCACATTCTCCTCTAGGAATTTTGTGGTTTCAGGTCTTACATTTACATCCTTTGTCCACTTTGAGTTGGTTTTGTGTATGGTCTAAGAATCCAATTTCCTCATTTCAAACGTGGAAGTCTCCTTTGGCCGGCACCATCCATGGAAAGACTATCCCTTCCTATTGTGTTCACTTGGTACCCTGGGCAAAAATGAGCTGACCACACCAAAATTAGTGGGACTTACTCCTGGGATCTCCGTTCTGCTCCGCTTCAGCGGGTTTATGCTTCTGTTTTTATGCCTCTATTGTGCCCTTCCAATGCATATCGCCTGGATCTTGAATGTCATCTAAAATATAAAAGGCTCGGTTCCCAGCATGGCACCACTGGGAAAGAGTGGAACCTGAGCCCGGGGTAGGGGGAGCTCTTTAGGTCCTGGGCAGCACCCCCTCAAAGGAGATTGTGGGGCCCTGCCCTTCCTCTCTCTCTGTTTTGCATCCCAGCCATGAAGTGAGAGATTGGGGCCACCATGATGAGCTGCCTCACCACAGACTCAAAGCCATGAGGCCAATAGATCATGGACTGGAAGCTCCAAACCCTTGAGGTGAAATGAACCTTCCCTCTTTATAACCTGATTATCTCAGATATTTTAGTGCAGTACCAGAAAGCTGACCAACACAATTACTTTCACCTCATGATAATAATTTTAGGTCAGGGAGCATTTACTTAGAAAACTTGTCATTGTAAGACCCTTCTCCTCTCTTTGAAATGTGGATAAACCCTTTTGGAGACTAGAGGGACAGGGACCTTTGGGTCAGCTTTATATTCCAGGAACATCTTTCTCAAGGACCTAGCAGCCATTTCTTCACAATGTAAGCATCCTGTTTCTCCCAGCTTCTGTAGAAGAGTAGCAGCCTAATCTTGATGGACACCTTACTCCCAGTTGAAAAAGTAACTCTGGTCATAAAGTTTTGAAAAGTTTGTTTGTCCTCCAAATAAAGCCAATTAGTGAATATAGGCAATTCCCCAATTGCAGGGAACTACAGGGGACACTTGGTTGTCAAGTCCTTTTAGTCAACTATTAGTTTTGTTTCTTGGAAACATGTAGAACAGATTGTGTCCATATAAAGGGACTAGACTTTCTTTTTTCTTTTCTTTTTCTTTTTGAGACAGGGCCTCACTATGCAGTGCAGGCTGGCCTTCAGCTCACTTTGTAGCCCAGGCTAGTCTCGATCTCACAACAATCCTCCTGCCTCAGCCTCCCAAGTGCTGGGATTACAGGTGTGCACCACCACGTCCAGCTAGACTTCCTTCTGTCTTTGTAAATTCTTAGCAGATTACCTGTGATACACGTGATATTCTGGTTTAATGATTATTCAATAATTAAATGGTTTTAACACCTTCATAGAGATTTCTGGGTTGGGGAAAAGATTTTTGTTTCTAATGCTATTTTGCCCACTGTGTGAATGGGAAAGGTGGAAAGAACAACCATTGTCTAAATAAACAGACTTGGGTAGGTAACAGCAGGAATAATATGGTCCTCCTACTTACAGGCGGGTGCTGTGCCGCTGAGCTATGTCCCAGGCCCGTCCTCCTACTTACAAATACTTAAACTCCCCCAAATTTGGATCCCGTGTTTCAGAGGAAAGGTGGGAGACCGAGTGGGTGAGATGCAATATATATCCTCTGTCAGATGGAGCTCAGGTTACAGACTCACCTTCCTGGAAAAAATGGAGCAATCTGCAGGTCCTGCCTGCCTAGGTTGAGTCTGTGGGCTCAGAATGGTGCCATCAACAGCTGGGCCTGCTTGTCAACGTATGACTGAGCAATTCTCGGACATTTCCACCTTGTCCGCTCACCTGGGGAGGTTTTTTCGAAGCTCATGCCCAAGCCACACCCCAAGCTGTATAAATGAGAAACTCTGGGAGGGAGACACAGGCACCACCTTCTCCTCATCCACCTTGCCACCCCCACGGCTGGGGATGGAACCAGGCCCTCGTGTAGGCCAGGCCAGGGCTCTACCACTGAGCTGCATCCCCAGCACCCACCACTGTTTTTATTTTTTTTGTTTTTTCAGACAGGATCATGCTATGTATTCCAAGTTGGTCCCGAACTCACTTTGTAGCCTAGGCTGGCCTCCAACTCACAGTGATCCTCCTGCCTCAGCCTCCCGAGTGCTGGGATGACAAGTGTGTGCTGCCACACCCATCCCGTCATTATTTTTCAAAGTTCCTCAAGCGTCCTGACACACAGACAACCCTGGATGAAAGCCAGGATTTTGGCTGCAGTGTTTTGGCAGTTCTAGAGTGCATTACAATTATACACTCATAAATTACTTACTTTTTTAATAACTAAAGTGGATTTGGGTTCCTTCCTCTAAGAATGATACCTAATTGTTTGCATTCTGATATGATTTCTGCAGTGTAAGAGAACAGGGTAACTACAGCCGATACATCAAGAACTGCACGGGCCGGCGTGGTGGTGCACACCTGTAATCCCAGTGCTCGGGGTCTGAGGCCAGAGGGTTGCCGAGAGTTTGAGGCCCGCCTGGGCTACATAGTGAGTTCAAAGCAGCCTGAACTACAAAGCGAGACCCCATATCAAATAATAATAATAATGATCAAGAATAATAATAAGATATACACATACTTTCAGAGCATATTTCTAAGTACCTCCTCCCCTAAACTAACCTGTGACTATGACCTCTACACATGCATAAATACGTGAACAGTGTATCGGAGTGTGTACGTGGAGCGCTCCACGCACGGAACTATCGCCCGAGCACACAAGAGCTCAAAATTCAAAGCTGCCTTGTCCAATTCAGAAGCCACGGGGCCTGGGGATATAGCTCAGTGGCATAAGCGCTGGCCTAGCAAGTGCAAGGTTCTGACTTCCATCCCTGGTACCGGAAAAAAAAAAAAAAAAAAAAGGAAAAGACAGTGATGCCAGAATCCACCGGCCACACGCTTACCGAGCCCTTTGTATGTGGCTTTCCAAATTGAGATGGGCTTCATCAACCAATGAATGGATAAAAAAGATGTGGGTTTTTTTATATAGTGGAGTATTATCCAGCCACAAAAAAGGATAAACTTGAGACATTTCGAGCTAAATAGATGCACCTTGAAACCATACTCCTAAGTGAAACAAACTGGATACATGTGTGTAAATAGCACACGGTCTCTCTGGCATGAGAACTGAAAATGTAAAGAAGGACCAAAATGTATAAGAGATACCGTAAAATAGAAACTGTCCCAAAGGAAAGGGGTGAACTAGGGAAGGGGGAGGGGGAAAGGAAGGGAAAAGAAAAATGAGAAAAGAAGGCAAAATGGAAACAATGCTTTATAAATTAAGGAGGAGGAGAGGGGTTGAAGGGAGGGAAGGGCAACGGGGCAAGAAAAAAGAGGAACCAAGGTAGGTCATGCACAGATACAGGGTCCACGGGATGAATGTGATCGTCACGTATTACTAAACCGTACTGATAAACAATATAAAACAATACAAAACAAACCGAGATGGGCTGTGAAAATAAGGTTTTTCCAAATTGAGATGGGCTACAAAGTACACCTTAGATGTCAAAGATAGTATAGAAATTAACTACACTGATACTTTATCTATACATGATATTTTATATTGGTTACTATATTTTGGATATGTCAGGTTAAGTAATTATTTTTTTTTTAAGTAGTTGCATAGGCTGATCTCAAACACATGATCCTCCTGTCTCAGCCTCCTAAGCAGCTGGGATTTACAGGTGTGTGCCATGGGAAAATAGAATACTAAGATTACTTTCATCTGCGTCTTTTCCTGTCCTTTGATATGGTCCAGGGAAGTTGAGAATTACATATGTGGGTTGTGTTCGTGGCTCATGTTGTGCAAAGTAGGATTGAAAAATAGGTGAATGGTTAAATTTTTAAAAATTTACTCCACAAAAGACACAGTGCCGTGAATTCTCCTGCAAGTACACTCCTCTGAGTACCCTTAATCCTTTGTTCTTGCTGCTGGTGGAACCAGTTCTGAGTTTAATTCTTTACTCTCTTCTTCTCCTCCACTGCCAAATGCCTAAGCCCCTGCGTTTGTCTCTGTCTCGGTTACCGAGAAAGAGGCTCATCCGCGGCCCCCCGCAGTCAGCCTCTGTCTCCGGCTGCCACACAGTTTTCTGGCAGATGTGGAGGCAGTGGAGAACAGGAATGACCCGGACTCTCTCCCTCAACAGGGCCTTGGAGAGGACCTCGGCCCTGCCCGGCAAAGCTTGCCCCAGCTGGAAGTAAATGAATCAGAAATGACATGAACAAGATGCACATGCAAAGGTCCTGCAAGCACGAGCGCGGAGGCCTGGTTATCCCCGAAACTGCACCAAAAGGAACAAGGCTCCTGGTCTCAAAAATATTACAACCAAAAAAATAAAATAATAAAAAAACAGTACAGCCACATCTAGCAACAGGCAGGACCGAAGGAATAGGAATGTGGGTGGGGAAGGTCCTGCGGATGAAGCGATGGGTTACAGCAACCAGTCCAAGCCCCGGCCCCAGTGACACCATAATGTCACTGAGCAGCCTTGGGCAGGAGGCCTCACACCCTTCAGACCAGTCCCCTAACCTGTAGGGGTCACGGGATACCAGGAACTGGGAAGACTGGATGGGATAACAGATGCAAAGGGGTTTTTTGAATTGGAAAAGCTGCAGCGAAACGGTGCTTCCTGGGCCGGGCTGTGGTGCCCTGCGTGCGGTCCGTGCCTACAAGCAAAGAGCCTCAGCAGGGGTCTCCCTGCAGTGCTGCATCTCCCCAAAGAGGGACAGTCCTGCTTGCGCTACACTGTAACTCGCGGCTCCCCAGCTCCATCAGCACTGCAGCTGCTAGGCTTGGTCAGTAACTCGCCTTCAGGAATTCAGCTGGACCTGCCAAACTCTGCAGCTGTCTGCCGCAATTTACACAGTGTACCTCTGGGAGAAATGCAGTCCATCCGTCCTGTGGCTAATAAATAACTATCAGCTTACTCTGGCAGTTACTCTTCCCAATCAGAATATTAATTCTGGTGACCTACCAAACAGCATTTCTATTTAAAGGACCCAAGCGGTGTCCAGGGTGGTGGAGCAAGCCTGTAATCCCAGCACTTGGGAAGCTGAGTCAGGAGAATCATTGTGAGTTCAAGGCCGGTCTGCACTACAGAGCAGCACTCTGTCTCAGAAAACAAACAAGTACCCAAGTGATGAAAAAAACTATAAGAGAAAATTTTACCTATGCAAAATAGAACCTAACTAGGATATTCTTAATGTTATGACCACTTCCTTTGCACAAAATAAATGAACTCCTCTCTCCCACAAAGTACAGATTAATAAGGAACCACAGTGATAGGTGGCATTTAAATAGGGCAGCAGCCAGTGATATATCTCAGTGGCACAAGCACCTGCCTGGCAAGGGTAAGGTCCTGAGTTCAATTCCTGGTACAAAAAAAAATTATCCGGGCGTGGTGGTGCACGCCTGTAATCCTAGCACTCAAGAAGCTGAGGCAGGAGGATTGTTGTGCATTCAAGGTCAGCCTGGGCTACAAAGTGAGCTCAAGGCCAGCCTGAACTGCATAGTGAGACTCCGTCTCAAAAAGACAAATAAATAAGTACATAAATAAATACTCCAGCAGCAGGGAGTAGTGGCGCGTGTCTGTAATCCGAGCACTCAGGAGGCTGAGGCAAGAGGATTGCCATGAGTTCAAGGCCAGCTACAAAGTTCAAGGAGAGGCTGGGCTGCATAGTTCAAAGCCAGCCTGAACTACATAGCAAGACCCCAACTCAAAATAAAATAAAAGAAAGGAACAGAGCAGAGACACCACAGATGTTTTTGTTTGCCTTTCTCTTTTATTTTATGGAAAAAAAGGTAACACAAAACTTCATAACAAAATAATAGGGGCACAACAATAGTTAACACCTTCCATGTTGTTGTCTTTAAAGTAGTTTGCCTCTCTCTCCTGGAGACTCTGACCTCCCCTCTGGAACCCAGGACAGCAGGAGCATATTTGCATAACTCATCGGAAAACCCGGAGCTTCCCAGCCTCCATAACCGGTGGAAAAGGAGTGCTACATCTTTAAGGCTGTCCGCCAGGCAGCCGTAGGCAGGGCCAGCTCTGCAGCCGCAGCAGCGACTCAGCCCACCCATGAGGTGCTTAGCCGAGGTGGAGGATGGGGAGAGAATGGACCTGTCCCAGCTCCTCAATGAGATCAGGGCAAACTATGAAACGCTCCTCAGCAGCAATCAGATAGAGACGGTGCTGTCCACGAGGATGCAGGTAATGATTTCCCAGAGACAGGCACCTCCCAGGATAAGGAGACAGTCGTGTCTGCCCAATTCCTGCCCGGCCTCCCCGAGGTACGGTATTTCCTTTCCCATGCGGACACACCAGGGAAGGAGCCCAGGTCTTCCATGCCAGG
>PVLD010013972.1:0-53986 GCA_004027595.1 Dinomys branickii | reverse complement strand
GGGGCTGCACCGGCTCGGGAGGCGGGAGGGACCGAGCCAGCTGCGCTCCCACGGCGCTTGGACCGAGCCAAGCTTCCTCCCCGCGCGGATCGTCCCTGGCTCCCAGCGTCTGGGGCTTTCCCACGTCTCGCCCCGGCAGCCTGGTCTGCCTTACCACATCTCCCCCGGCATCTCAGAGAAATACGCCCAGTTTAAACTTCCCAGCCGAGGTCCCGGCATTCACGCTCGCCAAGTCTGTCTCGAGCTGGTGGTGTTTATTAAGGAGGTTCGCTCCCTTGCTGCTCACCTGGTCGCCATCTTCCCCGGAGCCTTTTTTTTTTTTTTTTTTTTTTGAGACAGGGTCTCACTATGCGCTTCAGGCTGGCCTTGGTTCACTTTGTAGCCCAGACTGGTCTCGAATTCAGAATGATCCTCCTGCCTCAGCCTCCTGAGTGCTAGCATTACAGGCGTGCGCCACCATGCCCGGCCACCTCTCTCATGTGATCTCTGCTTCTCTCTGTATCATAAGTCTGTTCTCAGCGTTCTCACGCACTTACTGAGAAAGAAACACAAGCTCCCGGTATCTCCAGTTCACCCTAAATGAATGGAAAGAAAGCTGGCAGCAGTGGAGGCGACCCTTGATAAAAACTGTCCCTGACTAAACAGTAGCAGAAGAACGAATGATCTACTTTACCAAATCTACACAACTTGATTAGAAAAGTGCTTCACAAAAGAAAATTCCTAAGCGCAGATGCTGTAATTGGTAGAATACACGAACCGAAATCTTGGAGTGATGAGTCATTTTTATACTGTAGAACTTACACGGAGAAGAGTTATTCTCGGTGAAAATTATTTCAACAATATAAAGACAGAAAGTGGGAAAATGGGCAACTGTTTCCCTGCACGGTAAAATGAATGAAGGAATTAAATTGGATTAGAAGGGTTTGTTCTGAAACACGCTTGCTCCATGAAAGTCACTGGCGGTCCTTCTCCTGTGACTGTTCTGTCCGTGTCAGCAACCTTGGCAGGTTTCTAGCCCCGGGCCGCATCTGTGAATATGGATGGCCCACTCCGAGCCGCATGCGCACGCAGAACACCTCCGGTTCCAGTACTCAACGTGGGACCCAGAGTCTTTGCACTGAGCTTTTAACTTTCTGTTTGTTCTATCTTCTCCCTTTCCCCCTTTTTATTATGTGCATTGTTTGCAGCACCTGGTGGTCACGACCCTCTTCTCCCTCTGCGCCCACACCGGTGTTTGCTGCCAAGGAGTGAGCCTGGGCCTTGCACAAGCCGAGACTGTGCTGTACTTCTGAGCTGCACCCGCAGGCCGTGTTGTGTCCCTTTCGCAGATCCCTGTCTCTCCCTCTCTGGAAGGTTTTTGTCCCCAAAGGCCCCAGTTCCCACTTGCTTCTGTCTCTCCATGTGAACCCCTCCAGACCATCTTGTGGGTTTAACTTCTACTTCTGTGACCATGGTGGTCCTGCTTCTTAGCTTCAGACAGCAGCAGAGGCAACAGGAGACTAAGGGATGTTTGGGAACAATATGAGGTTTTTCAAGAGCTGACAAGAAGGCCGAAGAGACAAAGCTTAGCAGATGGGCTGGCACGAGGGGGAAGCCATGGCCAGAACCCCACCAGGGCACAGCAAGGAGCCATCCCCACCCATTCTCCCTTCAGCGAGGGCAGTGGGGTCCGGGCCACTCTAGAGTCACCAGAGGGAACTGCAACTACCCAGCTTCTCTGAGTACTTGCCCAAGAACAGGGCCACAGGGCCACCTGCTGTCTGGGTGAGGAGAGGTGAGCATCTGGTCTCGGTGGGAGGATGGGCCTTCCCTCTCACCACCAGCCACCCAGAGGCACCTTCTGCAAGCACAGGGTGCATGGGGCCACCAACCCTATAATAGTTCCCAGCTGGCCCTCCTCATAAAAGCTGACCAGGCTCTATTTATTAGGTAAAGAGGTCTAGTGGTCACAGACTTGAAGGTTGACCCATCACAGGATGCTTTGGGGCCTGTCTGTGTTCTTCGGCCTTCTGTATTTTTGTTGCTGGTTGCTTCCAGGTACCCTCTCCTTTCTTCTTTTTTTTGAGACAGGGTCTCACTATGTAGTCCAGACTGACCTTGAACTCTCTTACATAGCCCAGACTGGCCTGACACTCACAGTGATCTTACTGCCTCAGCCTCCCAAGTGCTGGGATTATAGGTGTGCACCACCATGCCTGGTTTGTAAACATAGATTTCTAGGCCTGAAGGCTGTGGTTTCTACCTGCTGACCTGGGTGACCAATTCTCATCCCATCTCAATTTTGTGGAGCTCTTTTTTTTTTTCTTTTGGTCTTTTTGAGACAAGGTTTCACTATACAGTTCAGTCTGGCCTTGAGCTCACTTTGTAGCCCAGGCTGATCTCGAACTTGCAAGGATCCTTCTGCCTCAGCCTCCCGAGTGCTGGGATTACAGGCCTCCCCCATCATGCCTGGCTTGTGGTGCTATCTTGAGGTTTTTCTCAAATGACAGGCTTGTGGGGGATCAGTATCCCTTGCCCATTTGTGGCCGGCATGTGGATCTTTAGTCTTGCAGAGACAAAAGAAGAAGCTTGAGAAAGGTTTAGTACCACAGCCACAGGCTTATTTCCTGCTGTGAGGCTCTCTTCTAACTCACAAACATTTCAGGTTTTCCTCCTTTTTATTTATTTATTTATTTTTGTCTTTTTGAGACAAGGTCTCGAACTCACCATGATCCTCCTGCCTCAGCCTCCAGAGTGCTGGGATTACAGGATGTGTGCCAACATGCCCTGCTGTTCTTTTTAAATTTATAAACATCTGGATGCAGTGACCTAAGACTTTTTTTCCCAGTACTTGGGATTGAACCTGGAGGTTGGCACGTGATAGGCAACAACTAAACCACTGAGCTACATTTTTATTTAATTTTGAGACAAGGTCTTGCTAAAAACAACTTGCCCAGGCTGACCTTGAGCTTGTGATCCTCCTGCCTCAGCCTCCCCAGTTGCTCCGGGGTTACAGTCATGTGCCATCACACTTGGCACCTAAGCTTTTCTGACCCACATGATGTCCATACTCTTGAATTTGAACTAGCCTTCAGCTATCTTAGCCCTAGAAGACTGTAAGTACCGTGCTAGCATGTTGTTGGAAAGCCCGAGAGGTGGAAACGGAGATTTAAGCTTGCCATTTCTGTCTTTAAACTGTCCTGTCCCCTTAGGAGAAGGCACACTTACAACAATCTATATGATTTATGTTCTTCATTTTGTTCTATGCAATATGGTCTTCAAAGTTTTACTTTAATGAGTTCTTCACTCCAGGTGACTATATGTGACAATTTAATTTTAGCAGTTTACCACCGAGAGCCAAGAGCTTCTAGATTCCCTGAACATTAACTGCATTTTACTGCCCTGGACTCTGATAACCAGCCCTCCAGTCAACCTTTCAGTTTTCCCATGCTGCCACCTTGTTAGTTTGTTTACTCTTCTAGATCCTTGAATGTAAACAACAGAAGACAACTCTAGTTGACTTAATTAGAAAAGGAATTGATATGGGGAGGACACTGGACAACGCAGACTCTGCAGGAGATGGAGAACCAGGTTGGGAAAATGGGCAGGAGCCAGGGTGAGGTGGGGGCCGCTGCTGCCGATGCACAGGACAGACACCCTGTGCGGGCTGACAGGGGACGCTGGTTATTCCTGCTGGAGCCATTTGAATGGATGAGCTATAATCCAGTTTTTTTTTAAATCTCAATCATGATACCAGGATTGAGCTGCTGATAGGCTGCGCTTGGGTCGTGGGGCCCAGGACCCCACACGTCAGGGAGGGTCTGGCTTCTTGCACTTTCTAAGGAGCAGTAAGATGTTGCCTCCCATGGATTTTCCAACATAGAAAGTGGTTAAGATGCTGAACAACAGAGACTACACCAAGCCAGACCAAGTTTATCACACTGATCTCTTCCTGGGCTCCCTGCAGGCTGCTCTAGCGCTCCGTGTCTACACTGAAGACATCATGTTTTTCAGCCCAGAGTGCTGCTTTCAGCCCCCTCAACTCAGGTGGTGGTGTTTCTCTCCATCTGCTTTGCGCTCCTGGTTGGAATCATGTAGCGCTGCCCCGATTTATTTTCCATGTCCAGTTGGTTACCCCCTTTTTAGCTTCTATCTCTTAGATGCATCATGAATTCACCTTTTCCTTGCCTCACCGCCACTACCCTGAAGCCCTCATCCTCTTCTCACTGAGTTATTTCAATAGAATTTTGAGTGGTATATAAATTTACCATTAGCAATCATTCTTAAAGCAAATCATGCCGACGGGGTGGCCCACACCTGTAATCTCAGCATTGTAGGAGGCCCAGGCAGGAGGATCACAAGTCTGACCCCAGCCTGGGCAGTTTAGTGACTTAACAAGATAATGTCCCAAAATGAAAAACAAAAGAAGGTCTGGAAATGTAGTTCAGCGTGAGGGCCCTGGGTTCAAACCCCAGGACAGAAAGAAAGCAAAGCAAAATAAAAACAAATCACTCTAAAACTCACAGACTTGCAATGAGCACTTCCTTTTCACTTGGGAGCCTGCAAGTTGCTGTGGTTCAGTCACCCAGCATGGGCTTATCTAATTTTACTTCAAGTCGAAACTGCAAGTTGAGTTTAGGTTTCCCCACCCCCATCTGTCATCCTCTTGACTGGCAGTAGCAGGAGGTGTGCAAAGCCCTGTTCTTCTCACGAGAGAGGATAGGAGCCCGAGGACCCAAGCTAAGACAGGCAAGCATGCGTCAGATCTCCGCTTGTGCAAAGTCAGCTAGTATCACATTAGCCAAACTTTCCCAGGGTTCATTTGATTATGGAAGCTGAGAAGTCCCAAAATATGTCACCTGCGGGCTGGAGCAGTTGGAAAGCTAATTCACCCTGTTTCTGTCCTTTTGTTCTATTTGGGCTCTCAGTGGATTGCGTGATGCTCATGATTGGTAAGAGGAACCTTTACTAAGTCTGCTGATTTAAATGCTAATCTCTTCTGGAAACACCCTCCCAGGCACACTCTGAGACAGCATTTTACCATTTATGGGGCATCTCTTAGCCCAGACAAACTGACACAGAAAATTAACCATCACAGTTGAGTTCAGCTAGTCATAGACTGGCAAGAACGACCATCGGAAGCCGGAGATGGAAATGCATTGTTTAGAAAAAGAGATCAGAGCTGGGGGTGCATTAGGCATTATCCCTTTGGGGTGATAATGGAACCCATTGGCACTACCTAGAAAGGACAGCAAGGGGCCAGGGAGGGGTTTACAAGAAAAACATTCTCTGCCATGTGATGGGAACCAGAACTTAGTGCCGCTGACTGATCAGATAAATGAGCATGCATCATCAGTGTTAGCAACTTCCAATGCTCTTCATGCAGAGGTGGCTGGTAGCGTAGCAAGGGTGGCTGGTAGCGTAGCAAGGGCCTTGTGAAGACAGCGTCTCAGTTAGAGCAGGGTCTGTGTTGGGGCCTTTGTGCCCTCTCAAATCCCATCACCGAGGTAGCCACCTGCCATAAATGTTCATGCTGGTGCTTACAACTACAGGATATGGTGTTTCAAGTCCAAGCCATGTGAGAATCAGTTTTGAATTTTTATTGGCCATAGACAAGCAGTATAGATATTAGAGATTTCCAAGAAAACTGAAAATAATCTAACACTAACACCAGGTTCCTCCAGCAATCAAATTACAGAAATGTAGGGGAAAAATTTTTTATTAACTTGAATGTTTAGAAGAACCCCTGTGACGCTCCTATTTTTGTGTCATCCTGTCACGGGGGCCATGCTAATCTCTGAATCATTCCAATTTTAGTGTAGGTGCTGCCAGAGCGAGCACTGTGCCGCTTCTGTGGCGCAATCTAAGGATCTATACTGCCAGCTCATTCCACAACAGAAATAGAAGATGTTCTGAAAAGTTCAAAGAGAAGAAAAGCACAGTTCCCTTTGTACCTGCTTTCCTCAGAGTGGCATGAAATTCTCCCCTGAATCTGTACTGGGCAGAAATGCTTATCAAAGTTACACTGATTGTGTTCATGGTCAGACGCGCTTGTCAAAAGTTTGTCTTCAGTCCTGCCTTCTAGCCATGAAATGACTTCCTTTTCCATGCGTTACTGAGAGTCTCAAGTTTAATAAAGCCAAACGCATAAAAGTGCGAAGAAGAGGCAGAGCTACTCGGCACGATCCCGGGGCAGAAACTTTCAGAACGAAGCCCAAAGAACAGAGAGGTTGTGCAGCTCCTCTCTCTGGGATCAGGGACTGCATCAGCAATGACGACAAGGAGGGGCCGACCTGCTGGTTACATCTCGCCTTTAGAGGAAACGATCTTCCTGCCCGGGCCACTTTTCCAATTTGTTTCACTGCAGCACTGATATTGCAGAGTAAGAGAGAGAGAAAAATTGGAAGAAGAAATGTAGGAAGGTGTGGCGGCAAATGCTTAATCCCAGTGCTCGAGAGGCTGAGGCAGGAGGAACATGAGTTCTAACCCAGCCTGGGTTACTAGGGGATTTGAGGCTAGCCTGGGCAACTTAGTGAGACTCTCAAAATGTAGGAATATAAGCAGCTGGGGGTGTAGCCAGTGCTCCTTTGGGTTCAGTCACCAGTACCACCACCTCTACCAAAAGGAAAAAAAATTGGAATTTAAATATCAAGAGAGAGGACTTTCAGGCTTTGTGGTCATGGTTTAGGAGCTCAAATCTATGACCAAGGTATATATCCTTTGTGTTGAGTACTCTGATCTACAAAAATTCCTAGAGTCATCAATAGACCCTCTGCCCCCACTTTTGTCTTTTGAGACCATTTTGGAGTCCACCCTGGCCTTGCACTGACTTTGTAGCCTAGGCTGGCCCTGAACTCACAGTGATCCTCCTTCCTCAGCCTCCCAAGTGCTGAGATTACAGGTGTGCACCACCACGCCCACCTGATTTCCCATTTTTGCTGGTTGCATATGATCTAGCGGAGCTGTACCAGACTCCAATTTTTAAAATAAAGGCAGAGTACACAGTAAGCGTGCAGACATAAATAGATGACCAGCAAAGGACCAAGCAAAATCTCTGATAATAAGAAAGATGAATGTCCTCTTCCTAAAGGATCTCAGTTGTTTAAAAATGGTCCTAAAAATACGACACCCCCTCTTTTAAATTGTCGCTGAACCTTTTCTCTGAGACCAGAATTCAGGTAGATAGTTTAAATGTTTATGTTGTATTAACTGGGAAATACATAGTGTTTCTATTTAAAATGTATTTAGTAAATGGACATCTCAGATGAAAACACACTTCTCAGATGAAGAAATACAAATGGCAAATAAGTATATGAAAAATGTTCAACATCATTAGTAATTTGAGAAATGCAAATTAAAGCAACACTGAGATTCACCCCAGAAAGAATGGCTATCTTCAAGAAATGAACCAATGACAATGCTGGAGGGGACGTGGGGAGAAAGGAACACTTCTCCACTGTTGGTGGGAGTGTAGACTGGTGCGACCACTGTGGAGATCAGTGTGGAGGTTCTTCAGTAAACTAGAATTCCAGGTCCCATTTGATCCAGCTGTTCCCCTTGCGGGCATTTTCCCAGAAGAAATGAAAACATCATACCACAGTGATACATGTGCACCCACGTTTATAGCAGTACAATTTGTCATAGCTAAATTTTGGAAACAACTCAAATTTCCATCAAGTGAGGAATGTACAAAAAAGATGTGATATTTTTATACAGTGGAGTACTACTCAGTTATAAAGAAAGATAAACTCAAGGCTTTTATAGGTATGTGATGCAACCAGAGACCATATTCACAAGTGAAATAAACCAGACTCACATGTGCAAACATCATGTTGTCTCCCTAGTGTAAGAAACTGAAAAAGTAAGTAAGATCCAAAAGGTACAACAGATAGAGTGAAAGGGAAAGAAACTGCTCAAAAAGAAAGAACAACTAGGATGGGGGAAAGGAGAAGAGAAGGGGGAAAGAAGAAAAGGTCTGTATATATACACAAGACAGCAAAGATAACTGTATCACTAATTTCTATTAGTTCGCTGACAGGAACAGTTAGTACTTATATTCTCTGATCGATTTTGTAAATCTTTATCTCATAATCTGAGCAGCTACTCTGAAGATATAACAATATGCAATATAATAAGGATTGTTAATTTTCTATCATCTTGTTTTGAAATTCTGTATAATTTTTATTGTTTCCCCCCACCTTTTTTTGAGATAGTGTCTGGCCTTGAACTGGCCTTGAACTCACTATGTAGCCCAGGCTGGCCTGGAACTCGTGGCAATCCTCCTGCCTCAGCCTCCCAAGCACTAGGATTACAGACATGGGCCACCACATGGGGATTTTTTCTCACTTTAAAAAAATGTATTTGGTTGTATTTAATGGCCACATTTCACTTCTTTTTTTATTAAGGTAGTTTTCATCTCCATTATTATAATATGAATAAATAGGATTGTGCCCATAGACACTTTGTTACCAATTGGTACTTAAAATCCGTGGGTCTCTAGCATTCATTAACATGCACTTGACTGCTCTTCACTCTAATTTATGTGGGTTCTTTAATTGCAGTGGAGGAAATTTTACTGTGAAGCAAAGGATAATGATATGACACACAAAGATATAATTACTGTCCAACACACGCAACAGTGTACCCATGAGAAGTGCTACTATTATTATTGCTCTACGGAAAGGAAGGTAGAAAAGACAGAAGTGGGAAACTTCTTTGAAAAATAAAATACCTTTTCTTTGGTCTTTTTGAGACAGGGTCTCACTATGTAGTTCAGGCTGGTTCTGAACTCCCTTTGTAGCCCAGGCTGGCCTCGAATTCACAGCAGGGCCCCCCATAGTCTGCAGTAGCGGGTAGCTGCAGGCCCTGTGAGCAGCTGGTGGGGGGTTTGGGCAGCATGTAAGGCAGCAGCCTTCACACTCCGGTCTCTGGGTCTGTCTGTAGCTTTTTGTGAGAATCGCTGGGTTGCCCAGGCTGCGCTCAAACTCCTGGGCTCCAGTCAGCTTTCAGAGCAGCTGAGACTGCAGCTCATGCCACCACTCCTGGCGTTTGGAAAGTATGTTCTTATGTGAAGCTGGCTGTGCTTTCCTGCCAAAGCGGGTGCTGAGGAGCACAGCGCTGCCACCGCAGCTGGGTCCGTGCCTTCGATTCCTGCTAAGCCCCAGCCCCTCTGTCACCATCTGTGTCCTCCGTGAAACGTTTACTCACCTTCACGTGCTCTGAGTAAAGGTGAACAGTGTGAAAAAGGTGGATAAGGTCTCAGCAGTTTTACTTTGCAACCTCATGAAAGGGCCCCGTCTCGCAGGTATCTGGGACCTCACCTTGAAATCACTGATTCAGAGTAGCTTGGTGTAAAAGCAGAGCTGTGGCCCTGGACCAAGAGGGTAGAGATCAGCTGGGAGCTTTCCTCTGAGCACCACCTCCACCCGCACGGCCTCCAGAGCGGAAGCGGATTCTGACGTATGTAAACATGAGAAGGAGTCCCTGTGTGGATGCGGGTGGCCCATGGGGTCACCAGGAGGCCTGCAGAGACAGCATGGAGAACGAGCAAAGGGAACCCACAAGAGGTTCAGAAATGGCCGGGTGGGGGTTGGACACGTCCATGCCTCTGCAGTGTGGTCACGGGATGTGGCATCAGACATCACTGATACCCCACCCCAGTCCTGGTGCCTGCGGCTGCAGCCAGAGCTGTCGTCCTCATCTTTGTCACCCGGGCAGATTCAGGCTAAGACTCTGAACAAACTTTTGACTGACGGGGCTGGGGTTGCTTGCTGATGTTCTAGAGAATTTTTTTTGGGGGGGTACTGGGAATTGAACTTGGGACCTTGCGCTTGCCAGGCAGGTGCTTATGCCACTGAGCTATATCCCCACCCGTGCTAATGGTCTAGGATCCAGCTGCTAAGCAAGGTGGGGAAGCTGTCATTATCTAATACCGCCAGCCTCGCAGGGAGCGAAGCTCTGCTTCCTCCCAGGACTTGTAAGAAGGGGTTTTCCTCAGACAAGAAAGAAGGGAGGGTGCTGAGCAGCCAAAACCTGACCAGTGTTAGAGTCCATGTAAGCCAGCAGCCCGGTCACCGGAGAGATGGGCTGGGGAATTCCCGGGATGAGAGCACTGATCGAGAAAAGGAAGGGGACCCGGGGAGGGGCCTTGAGATCTCTTGGCAGGTGAAGGAGCCTGAGCAGGAATCAGGAGGCCTGGGAGCCGAAGGGCAGGCTGCTGGGACGAGTGCAGAGTGGTTCTGGGGTCCCGTTCTGCCAAGAGGCCCAGACAAGGGAGCTCTGAGGAATGTGCACCAGGGCAAGACATAAGGCCTACAGACCAGTCCCCTGGCTGTACTGTACCGGAGTGTGAATTACTGCCACTTCCCTAGGGGCAGGGATGTGGGAGTGTTGTTTATTTCATCAGGTATAGTTTTTGTAGAGAAAAGGAAGTGGACTCCGCATGAAGACCACTCTCTGAGCACAAAGCAGTCCCTTCTGCACACAGCCACCTGGAGTCCTTGGGTGACAGACCGGTGGCCTGACAGCCAGCACTGGGGAGCTGCAGGAAGGTCCCTCTGCTTTGCCAGATTTGCAGACAGCTGCAGTCTGCACCCCAGCACTTTAAGGAGCATCACCTGCTTAGTGCGGCGCTTGTGTTGAGAATCGAGTCTTACACGGAGGCCAAAGCAATGGCTCGTGTGACAGAACACTGACGCGCACATGAAACACAGTGAACAGAAGCACACAGGAGGAGCGTCCCACCCCTCTCTGGCCCTTGTACAGCTCTCTGGGATCTGGTCCCTGAAGCCCCTGGCCCCTGCGTGGGCCGCTGCCCACTGCTCCCCCTGGACCTGCCCAGCACCTGTTCACCTTTCAGGCCCCATTCTGACCTTCGTTCTTCACAAAGCCTTTCTGACCACCCACCTGCTCAAACCTTCCTGTGTGCCCTGTAACAGCTTGACTCTCTAGCTTTCCCCTGTGGGTCCCCAGTCTTCCTGACTGGACAGAACATGCTAAATGCAGCAGCTTGTTTATCGTATCTACCAACACTATATAGGACTTTCTCACAATTGCAGGCCCAGGCATGTAGTAGGTGCTCAGTAAATGTTTATAGGAGGATATAAATCAATGATTGATTGAATAGCTCTAGGGATTATAAATACAACACAGAAGAGGAATTGGAACTGGGTGAAGAAGCCAGAGGGACTTGTTGGAAGATTAATTCTGTTCAGGGTTAGGAAGGCAGACAGACCCAGACTGGCAGGAGCCAGAGATACCAAATTAAATGGTTGATACCTTTTCAGTGTGATGGGGAAGGATTTGCATTGCCAGAGGGAAGTGTGTATTTTGGTTAGTAACCGGGAGTTTTCTAAGTACTCTAAGTGCTGCTGGGAGACTACGTTCCACCCAAGCTCACTCCTGGAATACTGCAGTGGACATAGGGGCAGACAAGTGCTAGCCTATGCCACCTTTGCCACCACGCCTGTGTCATGGTCACAGCCCTGGGTGTTGGTGACTAGAGTGGGTACAGGTGCTCTACAAAGGGCCAGCCTGCTGGCTGAAGGGCTCTGTGATACAGGGATCCAGCCAGCTCTTGGCCACAGGACAGCAGCAGCAACTGCGGCCCGAGTGCCACAGTCTTGCAGCTGCCACAGCCCACTGAGGCAGGTTTGACACAAGCTTAGCAAATAGCTTTTCCAGGAGGCTCGTAAATTTCCAGTCTGCTGTGCCACATTTTTTCTGTACAACTGCCACCAACCAAATGTTAGATTTGATCCAAGACCTGAAGGGTAATCAGCAAACGTATGGACTCATCACAGAACTGGGAAGCGGGCTGGGGCTCAGGCGGCCCTTGGAGCAGACTCTTGCTAGAAATTATGCTGTTGTTACTGCAAAAATTACGACCCCATGTACTGTAGTAACTGGCAAATTCGTAGTAGCACATCTGTCCTTACACACAGATTGGTCTTTCAGAAACTGCCTAGAAACTGAATTTTTATCACTTTAACACAAAACTCTGCAATTTTAATTTTTGAAACATTTTTTGGTTTTATTTTTGATTCATACCTAATAATGTCATATTTCGACTTAAGGCAGCCTTTAATGCCATTTTAAGGAATTCTCAGTAATCATTCCTTTTGTCAAAGTGAAACAAGAAAAGACCCTTACTTGTCTGACATAAGCTGTACACAAATGTGGGTATATTTGTGATGGCGTGTTTGTGTCTTGTTTGCCTGGGCCAAGAATCACACATTTCTTTTGGGAAACACAGGGAAGGGTGACTTCAGCTGAGCTTTAACATGTCCCATGCTGAATTCAAAGGGGCTGCAGGAGGCTGAGTTAGGTGCACAAAGAGGTTGGCACCAAGGTGTCACCCTCACTGTTACCCAGACAGCACCATCCGCACAACCAAAGCCATAAATGCGAAACTGCTCAGCATTCTGGGGTGAATATGTTATAGCTCAGAGCTGCATTTCAATTACAGCTTTGTGGGATTTTAATATGCAGGGAAGTTAAAAGTACTTACTAATTGAAGAACAGGGGAATTCATTGTTATTCCTGACTAAAATCTAATTATGGAAGACAAGTTTATAAATATACAATATAAATGATCTGGGATGATTGGAATGTCTCCAATTCCTGTTCTGTTTGGCTGAAATGACCGTCCACCCTTTCTCATTTCCATATTAGCTAACAAGCAACTTTTGCAGAATTAGTTTCCTTAGCGTTATGGTTTGTATCTAGATGGCCCTGCAAAGCCTCAGGCACTCACAGGCAGGGAGTTTTGAAGGTGGCTGGATTAGGGTGTGTGGACGTGAGTTAGGAGTGTGATACTGGGACTAAGGGTGTGGGTAATGGAAACCCCGCTGGGTATGGGCTGGGCTGATCAGTAGCCCGGGGTGGAATATTACAGGACAGATGGCAGGCTTGCTGCCGCTGCTTCCTGCTTCTTTCTCACAGTGCCATGAACTGTTTCTCCTGTCTTTCTCTCTGCTGTGCCACCTTGCCTTGCAGCTTGCCAACTGTGGGCTGAAACCTTGACACACTGTAAACTGAAATAAATCTTTCCATGCTGGATGTGGTGTCACACACCTGTAATACCGGCACTTGGGAAGCTGAGGCAGGATTGCTGTGAGTTCAAGGCCAGCCTGGGCTAGAGTGAGTTTAAGCCCAGCCTAAACTATATATCAAGACCTGTCTAAAAAAACAAAAGCAAAATAAAGAGCCTTTTCCTCCTTTAACTTGTGGGTATTGTATATTTTGTCTCAGCAACAAGAAAAGTAATAACCTTAAGTGTATGACTTTGGGGGTTAGAGAAATACTTAAAGTAAGTCCCTTTAAATATTCAAGGTCCCATCACTCTGAGGGAGAGGGACTGATGTCGATGTGGGCTCTGGGGAATCTGGGGACACCTTCCAACTGTGAGCCACAGGAAAAGTGGGCACTTTTGGAAGTTGCTGGGGGAAGCTGGAGGGTGTGAGTATTTTTCCTTCGGAGCTGCTTCCACACTGGCGCTCCTGGGGGCTCTCTTCCTTGGCCCCTCCTGGGCACAGACTCCTTCATGTGGAGAGGACCCACCAGTCCCAAAGCTTGAGGGCAGGACCTGATCTAACTGGCATCCTGGGCACCTGCTTCAGGCTGAGGCCCAGCTCCAGCTGCTTGGTGGGTGGGTGAACGAGAGCAGGAGTGAGCACGTGACCAGGTCAGGGTTGTAGCTGTGGTCGCAGCACCCTTGGGGGGACGTGGGCCTCTCCAGGTCCTGTGTAGGAGGTTCTGTTGGTCACTCGCATTTCTTCACATCCCCAGCAGCACAGAGGGGTGGGCTCGAGGCACAGGACTGAAGCAGGAACCATCGTGAACTTTCCTTGGTCTGATGTGCTGGCTGTGCAAAAGGCACTTGCCTTTTCACACTTCTGTTGCTAGTGCAAAGATGTCACTTGACATGGCTGTCCTCCCTGGCAGTCTGAGGAGAGCAATGGGTAAAATGTAGAGGAAAAATGTAGCTCGTCTATAAAATGAAGGCTGCAGAGACCAGAGGGAGATGGAAGGAGGGGGATGGAACCATAAGGACTTTCGAGAGCAACCCAAGAGCCAGTCCCGAGAGCACAGTCAACCAGACCAGGACCTGACCAATCATACCTACTGCCAGCTCCACAAAACCTCATCTTTGCCTTTGTTCCCCTTTTCTATAAACTATCAAGGTTTCTGTCAACTCCTCCAAGACAGATCTTGAATCTTTTTATCTGTCCTGCCCCCCCCCCCGCCCCGTGTTGATTAAAGCTCTTCTCCTTCCCTCCACAGTTGCTAATCTCCCTGATTGCGCCAGGGTGCTGAGCCTGGTCTGCTGGGCCCCTGGACCTGGGGCTTTTGCCGTAAAATTCCAGGACAATTGTGTGCTGTTTAGGAGCCCCAAGAAGCCCTTTCATTTACTGTTAGAGCTGAGTTTCTGTTACTTGCAACCAATGAACTCTGGATAATTAATTTGTATTTTACGATTATTAAGTAATGGACATACATTGCTTTTATAAAATAAAAAAAATAAATCTCCCACAAAAGCAGATACGCATTCCTGTAGTCCAGCCTGACATCATGGATCTCCATTTCTCTTATTGCTGAGACAAGCAAAACGAGCCCAGGGCCATCCTCACTTGGCTCGTTATCTGGTGTGACAAAGCCATGCCTGAGGAGTGGAAGAGAATCAGATTCCTGCTGCTGGAGGCCACTGTGCCTTTGGAGAGAGATGGTGACCGGTCCTCAGTGCAGTGGAGACAGCTTCAAGCGAGGGTGAAACAAACCAGGAAACTGCCATTACAGAACTCCTTCCATTCGGTGAGAAAGTTTCTTGAGTTTATGGCCTTATGTACTTACTGTTCTATGATAGCTTATTTTCTTAGTGGGATCTTTTATAAAACATGAGTTTACATCTGTCTTGGTTACTTTTTTCTCATTGCTGAGACAAAATATCCAACACCCAAAATGAAGGAAGGAAAGGTTTGTTTAGCTTCTAGTTTTGGGAAGTTTCAGTTCACATTTGGCTAGTTCTGAGGCACAGTGGCACATGGCAGAGGGCAACAGTTCATGGCTGCAGTACACAGCAAAACCAGCAAGAGCAAAAAGGAGGAATGGCAGCCCCCAGGCTCTTTCTCTCCCTACATATACAAACTATCCGCCCTAGGGTGGGTATAGCTCTTACACCCATAATCCCAGCATTGGATCATGGATCAGTCATAAACTCTAAAAGCCACCAAATAACTGCACGAGGATTTGGAGGGGACATCCAGACACAAACCATAACAACATCTGAGCAAGGCTTACATCAATTTGTTTCTTTTACAGTTAGTATTTTCTGTGTCCTAAGAAATCTTTGCCTACGCAAGTTGGACAAGATTTTTCTTTTGGTCTTTACATATTTCATTGTTCAATTTTGTTTGTTTGTTTGTTTTTGATTTTTTTGAGACAGGGTCTTGCTGTATAGTTCAGGCTGCCCCTGAACTAACTATGTAGACCAGGCTGTCCTGAACTTGTGACAATTCTCCTGCCTCAGCCTCCCAAGTGCTGGGATTACAGGCATGTGCCACCATGTCCGGCTCATTGTTTAATTTTTTACCTTTAAATCAGATTAATTTTTTTATATAGTATGATGGCTCAAGGTTAATTTTTTCCCATATGGATGTCCATTGTTTCTAGCACTATTTGTTGAAAAGACTGTCCCTTCTCCAGTGGAAGACCTTACCAACTTGTGTGAAATTCTATTTTCAGATTCTGTTATGTGCGTCATTTTCTATGTGGCCACCCTTATGCCAATAACATATGTCATGATTATTTTAAAGCTTAAATCAGACAGTACAAAGTCATCTAACTTTGCTCCACTTTTCAAAATTTCATTGTGTTACAGATCCTTTGTATTTCTATGCAAATTTCGGAAGCAGCTTGTCAATTTCTACCAAAAAGAAGCTTCCTGTTAGCCAGGGATGGTGATGCAAGCCTGTAATATCAGCACTCTGAGAGGTTGAGGCAGGAATCAAGTTTGAGCTCACCATGGCCAATTTAGTGAGACCATCCCAGACTTTAAAAGTGTGGAGTGGGTGAGACTGGGGATGTAGCTTCCTTCAGAGGCTCTGGGTTCAACACTCAGAATTGCAAAACAGACACAAACCACAGCAAAAGCATGCTTTTTAAAAATTGTGATTGCTTTAAATCTAAGGTCAATTTGGAGAAATATGATACCCTAACAATGTTGAGTCTCAATTCATGGACCTGCTATTTTGCTTCATTTATTTAGAACTTTGTAAATTTCTTAGCTGTATAATAATATTTATCTCTTATGTGTCTTGAAATTTTAAATATACAGGTCTTACATGTATTCTTTCTTTTAGTATCTTATACTTTGGAAGCTATCATAAATGGTACTTTAAAATTTTAATTTCCCATCGTTCTTTGTAATTTATAAGAACACAGTTGAAATCTGAGTATGTATTTCACATCCTGTGACAAAGCCGAATTCACTTATCACTTGTGGGAACCTTCCCATGTTATTAATATGTCATCTGTGCATAAAGATCACCTCTTCCCTTCCCATCTATGTGCTTCGATTATCTTTTTTTTTTTTTTTTTGCGGTACTGGGGATCAAACTCAGGACCCTGCGCTTGCTAGGCAAGCGCTTATTCCACTGAGCTATATCCCCAGCCCTATCTTTCTTTCTTGCACAGCCGTGGAATTTCAGAATTCAATGTCAAATAGGCAAGATAAGAATGGATGTTTTTGTCTTCTTCCTTACATTTGGGTGTAAACATTTAGTATTTTTACTATTAAGCATGATATTAGCTGCAGGTTTTTCACAGATATCCTTTACCAGGTTAAAAAAGTTTTCTTCTATTGTTAGTTTGCTGATTTAAAGAAAAATTATGTATGAGTGTTGAATTTTACCAAGTGCTTTTTCTGCATCTCTTGAGATGATTGTAGGAGTTTTCTCTCTAATTCTATTAACATGGTGAATGACATAGTCTGATTTTATGAATGTTGAACCAATTTTGTGTGACTGGGAAAAATTACATGAGTGTATTATTTTTCTTTATTGCAGGGTTGGATTTTTTTTTTTTTTTTAGGTAGTGAGGGTAGAACCCAGGGCCTCGTGATGCTGGGCAAGTGTTCTACCACTGACCTATCCACTCTACTTCCTCGATTTGCTATTTCATTAAGGATTTTTCCCTGGGCTAGGGATATAACTCAAGAGGTAGAATGTTTGCTTACCATGTACAAGGCCTGGGATCAATTCCCAGCAATAGAAAAAAGGTGAAGAAAAAAAGAATTTTTACCTTTGTGTTCATGGCTGTCAATAAGCCCCAGACTCAGTTTGTTGGTGCAGAAATAAAGCACTCAGACACTAAGACATCTCCACAAGGCAAGTTTACTTCTGCAGAAGGGTGTGCTACACCCCAAGGCAAGGCGGCAAGCACACCCAGCAGTCTAACACCGGAGGGTAGTTCACCTTCTCCCCATTGGCTGGTTTGAAGGTTCACAGCCTATCCTGACTGTCTAGTTTACATGGTGTGAGGGGCTGGTTGCTGGGCAGAGTGGCTGAGGGCACTGGGGACATGGGGAATGGAAAGTCCTTGGCAGGAGGTGTTCCCGGAATCCAGGCCACAGATGGTCCTTTCCTAACTGTAACAACTGCAACCCTGGTGTGAGTGGTTAGGGAGGGCGGCCTAGCGGGGAAATGAAGTTTAAGATGGAGGTGCTCCTGCCTGTGTCCTCTGGCGGAAAAGACAGGGCCACAGTTTCTCACATCGAGAAGTAGACTGATGTGTGGTTTTAGTTTCTACTTTTTTCTCTTTTGGGTACCAAGGTAAGTCGACTTCATAAAATGAGATGGGAATTGTTCCTTTCTCCTTCTTACAGAATTTGTATGGGAATGGGTTCATTTCTTCCTTAAATATTTGAAAGAATCATCTTCTGCATTTAAACCTTTCATTGTGGGATTTTAAGTTATGAATTATATTTCTTTAACTGATATAGGTATTTACACATTTTCTATTTTTACATCATTTTGCTAGTTTATATCTCTCCAGTTTTATCAGTTTCAACTGAATAGTAAGATTTATTGGCAAAGTTGTTGACAATATTTCCTTCCTACCTTTTCATTCTTTAGCATCTGGATCTATAGTGGCGTTGCTTCTTTCAGTTCTGATATTGCTTATTTTCTCTCTCTCTCTCTCTCTGGGGAGACAGACTGTCTCTGCCGGTCGATAGCGAGTGCTTCAGGAAGGCAGGAAGCAGGACACCAAGGGCAACAGAATGCCTGCAGCGGGGCATGTGGAGGAGTGCAGGGCTCTGTGAGCTGAGGAAGCCGGCTGGGGGCTGGCGGTGGGAGAGGAGAGGTCACCGCAGGAGAGGAGGCCAAGCTGCAGAGGGGCGGGGTTTGGGATCCCTGAGAATAATGGGGGAGGACCGGTGCAGAGGATGGTGAAGCGCAGCGGAACTCTTCCAGGAGGGAGGGGGACAAGCAGGAGGTGCACGTGATAGAAGGCACCCCCCACCTGGTGTGTGCCTGGAACAGAGTCACAGGAGCTGGGAGGGCAGAGGGGTGGGGGACAATGGCCTAGGGATGACAGTGAGGAGAGAGGAGGACTTATCCCTCTCCTGGGCCCACGGGGAGGGCTGCTGGGGTGGTCACATCCTCAGGAAGAGCCTGGTGTCCACCACAGCAGGGAGGGGAGTGGCTGTCCAGAGAAGAGGCAGAGGCCTCAGCGTTGTGGGCTGCAGCTAGACTAAGGCCTAGAGGACAGAGGGCCTTGTTCGGGGGAGAGAGAAGAGAATGTGAGCATGCCAGGAGGCGGGACGCCCTGGGCGTTGGCGCGGTGTGGTGGTGGAGACAAACAGGGACCAGGCCTGGGGCTATCAGTCCTGCTGAGGCTGCACTGGGGAAGCCTCGGGTGCACAAGGACGCTTCCCTTCCTGCTGGAGGTGGTGTTAGGAAACATCTGGGCACTAGGCAAACACCGCTGGGAAGATTTTCCCTGCATTTTCACATTTGTTTTAGCCGTCAGCAGATGACTGACCGAAACTGTGTTCTGATTTCCTGAAGCCAGTTCCCAAGGGCTGTGAGAATCCCAACCACCAAAGGCCACCGGGCATCAGTGCAAGGTTGGCCCGGTGCTCAGGGGCCCTCAGAGTCCTCAGATGTCTCACTGCTGGCTGGGGAAAGGGCCACTCCTCAGGGCCTTTCCTCAGCCTCTGGACGTCCTGGGGTTCCTTCTGCCCTGGCGTTTTTGCAGAGCTGCGGCCTGTGGATGGGTTTTCGTCTGATCTCCCGTTCTGCTTCTGCTTCTGCTTCTGCTCCTCCCCGGGAGGCTCTGTGGGTTTCTAAGTGGAACCCGTACCCAAAGCAGCCTGTTTCCTTCTCTACCTGTAGAGGGCGGGCATCAATATCAGGAGTTAAATTCGCTTTCTTTCGTCTTTTTCTTTGCTTTTTGTTACAGACTTTAGAAAATACTTTTAAACATCCCCTTCAGGTTTGATTCTGAGATCTCCTGGAGGGAAAGACTGGACATTAATGAGGTCCGAGTGTGCCCCAAATGCCTATTTTGTATAAATCATCATCAACCTCAACTTTCCATGCCAGGTTTCCTACTGGGAGGAGGTTTCTCAGGCCAGAGTCCAAGGCAGGCCCAGTCTCACGGTATTACTGGTCTCTCAGTCTCCTGTAGTTGGTCTCACCTTTGCTGCACCTCTCTGTAGAGGCCCATAAATAGCAATTCCATAAACTGATCTATGCACTCTGTGAGGACCCAGCCCACATCTGGCCTCCCTCTCTAACGGCTGTGTTATCCTGAAGCCCAGAGCTCTATGTAAGTCATGATGTCCTACCTGGATATTGAACCAGAGTTCCTTGGCTCCTTGGCCCGGTGGTTACAGTCCACAAGGGTGTCTCCTACAACTGTTCTTCCTACAGACCTCCCACCTGTAGGTTTAAGGATTTCTCTAGGGAATTCTCTGGACCAGTCTTCGCAGCTTCTTTCTGTAATCCTTCCTTGCTTCTTTGTTAGGTTTCACTGGACCTAGGTCACTCTTTCAGACTGAGGAACTTCCAAAACATCTCCTCGCTTCCCATCACCCTCTTTATAAACCAGCCTGTCCTGTCTCCTGAGAGCTCAACTTTTCTTTGCAGAAAATCTCTTCCTGTCTATTGATCATTATTTTTGTTTTTGTTCTTCCACTGCTCTCATCTAGAATACAAGGATTCTTGTTTATCCAGCTCAGTGTCCTGCATGAGTGTGCCTTTTAAAGCCAGGCTGTTCCACATACATTTCCATGTCGCTGTCTTACTCTTTGGGTTTGTAATAATTTCACTGAATTATTTTTTTGACCCAAAGCAGGAGATGCTTAAAATATTGCCTTTTGCTCTCTTCGTGAATAAATATTATCACCTCCAAAACCCTAAGCCATGGTTGGTGTTCATGTTAACTGTTCTTCCTACAGACCATTCGCCTGCAAGAAATCACTGCCAACTTGAGACCACACTGTGCTTTCTGTGCCCACGGTGATCACATGTAAAGTTAAGTCTGATGCTCTTATGGCTTAGACTCTTGGCACCAAGGGCAGTTTGAAACAACCTAACAGGAGACCCAGGGCTGCTCCTGCTCTGCCCATGTCCAGCTCAGTGACTCAAAGTGGGAACCACATGATGCTTTAGAATACCAAGAAACCCATTCTTACAAATGCACATGGGAAAATGAGGACCTTTCGGCACAGCTGGTGTGGGTATAAACTGGCCTGGTCATTCTGCTGGGCAAAGCTGCAGTGTGCGGTAAAATTAAGAATCACTTGCCCTCTGATACAGTAGTTACAGTTCAGAGACAGTCTTGTGAAAAGGAGCATGTAACCTTTGTTCCCGGTGAGGAATTGGAAGCAACCAAGAATCTACTATTACGGGATGGGTTAATCCTATGAAATGTTACACTGCGCTAGGTACCACGTGCCCAAACTAAACGGTTACACTGTGATAAGGACAGAGCTTCAAAATCGAGTGGTGAATAAAAGGATGAGGGCTGGGGATATAGCTCAGTGGAATAAGTGCTTGCCTAGCAAGCGCAGGGTCCTGAGTTTGATCCCCAGTACTGCAAAAGAAAAGAAAAGAAAAGAAAAGAAAAGGAAAGAAAAGAATGAGCTATATAGTGCAGTACTATGTGTGCCGGTTAAAAGCCCATGTAAAGAGAACTCAGTTCGTGTTTTACAAGCCTAAATACATTCACAGGGCTATGTATCAAGGATATATATGAAATAGTTTAGAATGGGTTTGCACCCAGGGAGGGTCATGGGAGTGGAAATTAGGGATGGTATTAAGCAAGTCTTTTTATTCTGATAAATGTTGATGTCTGAGGCCTTTCTGACCCACCTAGTGTGCTAACTCCTTGCCAGGAGAAGCCAAAGCAACTGACCCAGACCACTGAGCCCGGACCCCCTCCTTCCTTGGGCTCTCCTAGGTGCTCACGCTCTGGCCTCTCTCTCCCTGCTCTAGTTCCCTGAGGGCCAGGTACCTGATCCGGGAGTAGGATTCTGAGCATCAGGCTGCTGAAAGTGGTCCAATTTGCCGGCTCCAAGACTGCGCACCCTGCCTTGCCTTGCCCTCCCCAAAAGCCACACTCAGGGGTCCTGCTCACGTTGTCTCTCTCTTGGGCTCCAGACCTGTCCTAGGGCTTGGCTGTGTGGCATGGAACGTCTCCCTCTTCCAGGGGTCTGCAAAAGGAGCTCTCATGACGACCGTTTCCATGTCTGCATGTTTTACTGGAGCAGAAAATGTCCCCCTCCCCAGCCAGTGTATTTCAGTTTCGGTTAGTTGCTCAGGTAATAGTTCCTGTTACTGCTGTGTCCTGGAAACGGCTGGCCACCGTGGTGCACGTTGTAGGAACCCATGGATAACCGCCAAGTGCTCTGCTTCTGTACTTCCTGTTCACTTTTCCCGTGTAAACCCCAGAGTGCCAAGGGTCGGGGCCTGCTATTTTGGTGAATGAATCGCTATCAATGCCTATCGACATAAGATAAATCTGCCTCCAAATCCTGGGTGTTCTTTTGGTATTTGTATTTGCCAGAGCATTACCATACTTGATTAAAACGAATTCATTAGCATGCTTGATTAAAACAGATACATTTTAAAACACGGGATGCTGATAATGATGGTGATGATGATAATAGCAGAGTAGGGTCTTGCTTTGAGCATCGTAAAAATCGGTCACATGCCGAAAAGTCGTACGAGTGACCCAACCTGTGCACCGAAGAGCCAACACGGACCCCTGGCGCCATCCCCACCCTGACCCAAACGTCGGCTCTGATTCTGTTTCTTCCACACGTTCGTCCTCCTGCCTCGAAGCAAATGTCCATAGTTCATTAAATAAACCAGTGGATCCCGCCACATTTTCAGAACAGTAGAGCAAGGTTAAGCAGACTGCAATTCCCCTCACCGCAGGGCTTTCCGCGCACTGTGCATGGCCTAGACGCCACATGGTATGAAGCTGCACCGAGCAGGCTGCATCTTGCAAGGCTGCGTTTCTGTGTAAGTCTTGGTTCTGCGGATCTCAGTTTGGGGAACGTGGTAGGCGAGGATGAGCTGATGCATGAGATAAGTGATGAAACACTGATCACAGGAGAAGGGCTTCAGGCGTTCATCCGGCCAGTTCCCAGCTTTTGCGAGGAGGGGTGACATTACCTCTATCTCTGTACTTAAAGAATGCAGCTCGAGACGCTTATCAGAACTAAAAGACCAAAGCAGAGCTTTATTCTTCTGTCATGTAGGGCAGTGTTCTGTTACATGGTGATATTTTCTTTTCTTTTTTTTTTTTTTTTGTACTGGGAATTGAACTCAGGCCCTTGCACTTACCAGGCAGGTGCTGTGCCACTGAGCTATATCCCCAGCCCATCATGATATTTTTGTACTCTAAATGCTTAAATAAGCACTGAGAAAACTATTAAATACATTCTATTAATTCTAGTACATAATTTGCAGCATCATATTTTATAGTACATTTGTGACAAATGTTTCTGATGTTTTAGATACAATAAATATAAAATTACTAGCTTATACCATTGGAAGTTAACCTGTTCTTATGTAAAATTTTTAAATAACATACTCTAGCAAAGTTAAGGGCTGGGGATATAGCTCAGTGGAATAAATGCCTGCCTGGCAAGCACAAGGTCCTGAACAAGGTCCTGAGTTCAATCCTCAGTACCGCAAAAATAAATAAATAAATAAATAAAATAAAATAAAATAAAATCAAAGTTAAGTATTGCTTTTTCAGACAATTTTCTGTCTGTTATTCCTCTGACAGTGATTCCAAAATCATATGTTATTTTGTTGTTATTATTATTATTATAAAGGTTTTATGTGTTTATTTATTTATGTTTGCCCTGTCGGGGAATTGAACCCAGGGCCCCACATGTGCTACTGGAGCTCTCTCTTTCATGGACTACAGCCCCAGCCCAGCCCCAAAGAGTATTTTCAAGGTTAGTTCTTTTTCTTTATTCCTGTCTGCTTGGGATAATCTTTAAGGACAAACACATTTAAATGGAAAGTCTAGCTTTATCCAGAGAACTAAGCCTTGCTTACCTTAACTCTGGGGGAGAAGAAGAAATCAGAAGGAATATTTTTTCTGGGTATCCTGATCATTAGTGGAGTTCATATGGGTAAAGTGCTTGGAATAGTGCTTAGCACAAAGTAGATACTACATATAAATGTTTGTTAAATAAATCAAAGAAGAAATCTAGATGGTCAGCTAGACATTAGAATGGTGATGAAATTATTATTATGATTTGTTTTGTTTCGTTTTTTAAGACAGGTTCTTGCTTTGTAGTTGAGGCTGGCCCTAAACTCTCTATGTAGTCCAGGTTGGCACTGGACTCATGGCAATTGTCCTGTCTCAGCCTCCTGAGTGCTGGGATTACATATGTGTGGTGCCATGCCTAGCAGGATTATTTTTTAATTGAGCTTAGAGAATGCTGAGCTATAATCTCAGCCTCTTTTTAGTTTTCTTTTTTCTTGTTTGAGACAGAGTTTACGAAGTTGCTCATTTGGCTTTGAACTTGTGATCCTCTCCCTGCAGCTTTTCAAGTACATAGTCTCACAGATGAGACCACCAGGCCTAGTGCAAGGCAAAATTATGGTGTACGTGCATCCCAGCTCCACAGAGGCCTCAGAGTAAGCAGTTTTCCTTTTATAGTAAAGATATAAGTTAGTCTTTCAATGCTGACTATATTTTTCCAACTAAGAAAAGAAAAAGATCCCAAAGCTTTAAATAAAACCAGTTTCCTTGAACAAGACTTGCTATAACTTGGGCAGAAAACCAAGTGGCTCCCATTACTCACCAGTGGAGACAAAAACCCCGTGCTTCAAGGGTTCCGCATATGCTGATTAATAGCGCACCACCACCTGGCTCTTACTTGGAAGATGTTAGCTCAGCCGAATTTGCCAATCTTATCTTCTTTTTCCAAAGAACCTATGCTTCCTTCACTTGTCAGAAAAAATGTTAATAGTGGAGAGTTTCTGGAGTTTACTCTATGAGACCTGTAAGCTGTGTTCCTAATGGCCTTTTTATGCTTTTGAATGCTGTGTTTTGGGTGTATTTTGTTACTGAGAAGGAAGGTGACTCTAGGAGTCGTTTTCTGTACAAATATAGTGATTTGTGGGATGTTTAAAAGCTAACCCAGGAATGTGAAAGTCGTATGTGGATCAGTTATTTTATTTTATAACTGATCCTCTCCCTTCAGCTTCACCTGCTGTCCCCTCAGAACTTTAGCTGTCGTCATGAGACCCTTGGTGGTAGATTTTCATAAGTAGATGTTGGGCGACTTGGAAGTAGGGTTTGATGAATATTTTATTCTACACTCCCGAAAAGGTATTTTCAAACCAATTCTTATATAAGAAAAAAAATACTGCTGTGCCAAAGTGTGCATATTTCAGATGGAATAATTTAGGAAGCCCAGGGACCTCAGAAATGATCAAAAGAAGCAAAACAGAGTTGTAGAGTGGTCTCATTGCTTTGGAGATAAAACAGCACATGCATTTTAGAGGGAAAATTAATTTTAATTTGCTGAGTTTTACTACAGTGCCTTTTGCTTATATTTTCACGTTTAATGTTTTATAGCATTCATTCTGCAAAAAAGCCCTTCTTGGGTACACGGTGCTTCCAAAGCCATCAAGGAGAGAGGTGAGCTATCTCCGACCTGTGAATCTATGTCCAGTGTTCTGTGTTTCCTATGGAGCCAAATAATTTCATATGTGGGAAGTTTGACAGGAGCTAAGACGGTAATAACATGGCAGCTCTTTTGAAATATGAATGAAAAACGGTCTTAGAAATATAGAGTCTCAGTTTTATTTATTATTTATTTATTTATTTTGTCTTTTTGAGACAGGGTCTCGCTTTGCAGTTCAAGCTGGCCTTGAGCTCACTTTGTAGCCCAGGCTGGCCTCGAACTTGCAACAATCCTACTGCCTCAGCCTCTCGAGTGCTGGGATTACAGGCATGCACCACCACGCCCAGCAGAGATTCTGAATTTTTATGGAAATGTATACGCCTTTGGCTGGTTTTACATCCTGTCTTGTGCTTGCCACCTAAATCCTTCTTAGAAGGGTTTTCTGTTGTTTTAAAAATTATGTTTTGATAGTTTTCCTGACATCTTATTTTTTAAATATGCATTACAATCACTGAATATATCTGAATAGTTCACAACATTGAGCTTGAATATGACTGGCCTACCTATAACCAAGGTTTTCCCTCCTCACTCAGACTGGAGCATCTGGACACTTCTGTGTCCGCAGTTGTCTGAAGTCTGGGTACTGTGCCCCTTTACTGGCAGAGCTACTTTTGTTAGAACTTAAGTGAAAAGCTGTCCTGACTGAACATGATTTATTACACTGGAGACTTGCTTAAAATCCAGTGATTATTTTAACAACAATAAATTTGTATTTTTTTGAGCTCTAAAGAGTAAGTTTTGTGGTGTTTCCTTGACTCTAAAATGTTCCAACCATTAATAGAAACTTCAACAAGCGATGTCTCCCAATTTCAGAAAAATTAAATTGTGGGAGAAAAGTATCTTTTCTTTTTGGTACCAGGAGTTGAACTCATGACCTCACATTTGCCAGGCAGGTGCTTGTGCCACTAAGCTATATCCCCAGCCTCTAGTATGTCTTACAAAAATATAGTATCTAAGAAAAACGCCAACAGTATCTATAATATATAGAAAATGTTCTCTATATAATACATGAGTATATATTTATATTATATATATATATATATTTATACACATTAGCTGTTTTGGTTTTTGAGACAGGGTCTCACTATGCAGTTCAGGCTGCCTTGAACTCTAAATGTAGCTGAGGCTCTCTTTAAACTCTCAGTGATCCTCCTGCCTCAGCCTCCTGAGTGCTAGGACACATTAGGTAGCTTTTTAAAACGGAGTACTCTGCTCATATTACACATTCTTACATTTCAGAGGCTTCCCCCATATACATGCCAAGCAGGCCTGAGATGGAAAAGCTTTTTTCTCGCCTTTGCTTGGTTTCCTCAGTCACAGTTGTGCCGAGTCCCAGCTGGATTTCCATTAGAGCTGTTCCTTTGCCTTCTGTTGTAACTTGCTTTCCACAGGAGCTCAAATCTATCCTACAGCCTGCCGTCAAGAGGAGCCAGCTGGAGTGAGGAGATTGTGGCAGGGTCAGAAATTACCCTGTCTCATCCTTTTCCCTGCTCACTACTACCTGTGGCCTCTGGAATTCTTCCTGCCACACGTATCTGTTCATGCACATAGACACCTCTGGTCTTCAGCCACCAGTTCTGTAATAGCCATATGCATTGACCTCAGCCAGGACTGGCGTGCGCATGCTGTGTTAGCTCTAGCAGCCTCTCGCCTGAGGACTCTGGGGTGCCCTGCCACGCAGGACAGGCCCTGCCACAAAGCACAACCAAAAGAAGCTGTCATTAAAGGTGCAGCTTTCCCAAACAAATCGCCAGCAGCCCTGCTCTCTGGGAAGGCGGCCTACCGGCCTGTCTGCGCAGTCCCTCATCTGTCTTCCAGCTCAGACTGTGCGGTTAGCTCGGTTGCCTAATTAGGTTAACAAGTATTTTTAATGAACTCAGTTTCTATTACCTGAGATAAGATCATATCTGAGATTTAGGAGGCTCAAACAGAAGATTGGGAGTCAGGCTTGTAATGATCCAAATATTTTTAGCAGACTGTACACTTAGTCCTTCGGGGGAGAGGATGAATGCCCACAGATGCCCCCCTGTTCTTACCCAGGGTGGCTTCTTCTGACCCTTGGAGTTGGCTGTCCTTGCATTCTAATTGAGTTGGTTACTTTCTGGGCCACTGTGAGAACAACTAAAATAACATTGTAGAGTATTCCTGTGGCAGCAGAGGTACTGTTTCTTGCCACAGAAGAGCAGGGTGATGTTTTTCTTTCAGTTAGGGGTGTAGCGGGAATGTGCAGGGGGGGGTGCCTGTGGGTGTGGGCGTGTGCACACATGCTGTGAGTAGATGTGTGTGTATGTGAGTGAGTGTACGTCTGGGAGAACATGCAGAGTTAGGTCTGAGCATGTGTATGTGTGTGTGTGTGTGGTGTGTGAATGTGTGTGTGCACCTCTGGGAATTCATGGGAGAGCTTATGTATGTCCACATTTGTGTGTGACTGTGTGTATATGTGAAAGAATATTTGCATGTTCATTGGAATGTGTGTGTGATTGTGAGTACGTGTGAGGGAGACAGCAAGAATATGTGCTTAGAGAACTTAAACAAAAGCAAAAAGCCAGTGTTTTATTTTATTTTATTTTTTTCTAATTTGTTCTGGTGTACTTCTCAGGAAGTTAGCTGTCATCTCTAGTCCTGTCTGCTAGGCTCCAGGGGATCTGGTCATGTGCTTCTCACAGGACTCTTCTTTTTTTTTGTCTTTTGGAGACAGGGCCTTGCTGTACAGTTCAGGCTGGTCTTGAGCCCACTTTGTAGCCCAGGCTGGCCTTGAACACACAATTCTCCTGCCTCAGCCTCCTGAGTGCTGAGATTACAGGTATGTGCCACCATGCCTTGCTAATGATACAGGAAAATAAAAACTCTCAACCTGAATGATATCTGAGACGAGGTCATGTTCTCTAAAACTGAAGAATGAATTTTAGGAACAAACGGAGGTTAAGAGCAGAATACATTTATTGAAAGAAAGTTTCTGTCCAAGAGAGGGACAGAAGGGGGGCCCAGAGTGGGTTACCCCCCGACTCTGTCTTTTCTAGGGACTTTTATAGAGAAAAACTATGAGGTGAGGTGGGTCCAAGGTAAGGGAAATGGACAAAACTATGGTCAGCCAATAAGACTACAGGTATAATTGTCCAGGTAAGACTGAGTCAGCTGGGCTCAGATGGGGAAGGGAGTCACGTAGCAAGCGGGCATGAATACAGAACAGGGGCTTTTCCTATAAGGGGTTGGGTCAGGGACTCTTCAAGGTGGTGGCTACCTATTTAGAATATCAATCCCTGCTGTCCATCCCTGGGGAGGTATGTGGGTATATTTGTTTAGTCTTTTTGTCTTGAGGTCTGGCCCACAGGTATCTTGTCTTTTATGTTGGCTCTGTCGAGGGTCCGGCCCTGTCTGACTGCCTGTAATATTTCTAACTCAGCTGCCTATAACACTAAGACTCTTCTTTACCTTGACAGACAGCATAATGTCTGATTGTCCAACCTGTGAGCAGGTGTCCCTCACACAGGGAGCTTGTTTGTACTGGCAAATGCCCTGTGACTCTTGTCCAGCCTGTGGGCAGGTTATTCCTACCAAGATGGCCACTTGGGAAAGACCTGACAGGAAAGAAGTTGAGTCCTGTGTGTCAGTTAGGTGAGAGACAGAGGAGGCGGCTCAGCCGAATGCATGAAATAACCAAGCATGGGGTCCAGAGATCCCAGGCCAAGAGGGCACGATGCCTTGCAGGGCCAACAGGGAGGCGGGGGCCTGGGGAACATAGAGCTTAACCACAGGGAGGAACAAAGAGGGGGAGCTACCGGCGGGCGCGGACCTGAGGGCCCAAGCCTTTCCTAGGTTCAGAGCATTCCCCGAGCTAGTTTCCCCTTCGGAGCGAGTGGGCGAAGTCTCATGAGTCTCACTGTGACTGGGAGACGGTCACTCTGCTACATCTGCACAATCCAGGGGTGTGTGGGCCCGGCGGGGTGATCCGATCAGGTTCATCCAGTTGCCTCTAGGGAGGTGGTCACCAGGTGGCCGCTGTGGGAGGCGGGTATGTAGATGATCCCATGCAGAACTGGGAGGAGATGATCTGGAAACTTCATCAGGAAGGCTAAACTCTGCTTCTGGTGCGAGAAAGGTAAACTTCAAAGTAGAGCAGCGGAGGGTTCTAGGAACTCTCTGTAGCTGACTAGACTCAGCCGGATCAGCCCCTTCAGAGTTCCGCATCGAAGACTTTACCTCCTCTTTCCTGTGCCTTTCACTCAGTTTCTTCATCGGGCAGCTTTCTGGATGGCGCTGTCCCCCTCCAGGCTGGACTGAAGTGGTCCGAGAGAGTGGAAGGGGGAACTCGGAGGCGCTGGGAGACCATCGAGTTCAGCCATGTGATCTTTCCAGAAGGTTGAGGGAGAAATGAAGTCGGGACAATCGGACCACACACAGCTAGTCATCCCCAGCAAAGGAAGGAGCTTAGTGTTGAAGGCAAAAGAGAAAATAGGACAAGGTGCTCAGGGGATCAGGAAGCCAGGCAAAAGAGGCATGGGGAAAGTGAGGCCAAGTTGCTCTCCCCGTGTGGAAACTATTAATGACAGGCCTGGCCTCGTGGGTACCCTAACATTTTCCTCTCTGGCTTCTTCCTTGGCGGGCATAGAAAGACATCTGGCAGGTGGGGGAGGGAAGTGAATAGTTCAGGGGTGCCTTTGAAGCCCGGATCCTGCACCTTGTATAGCCCCTTCCCACGCACTGTGAGTTCACTACAGAGGTACAGATTTTTAACAAAAATCTCAAAACAGGAGGCCAGATGCCTCCTCTTCCTCCTCCTCCTCTCCTTCCTCTTTCTCTTCCTTTCCATTCTTTTTCTTTAGTTTGAGACAGGGCCTCATTGAGTCATTACGTTGCCCAGGCTGGCCTTGCGATTCTCATTGCCATACCTGGCTCAGTCTTGACTTCTTTTTTTTTTTGAGGTAGGGTCTTGCTATGCAGTCTAGGCTGGTCTTGAACTCTCTGTGTAGCCCAGGCCTCTTCCTGCCCCAGCCCGCCAAGTGCTGGGATTACAGGTGTGAGCCGCAAGATAGAGACAGATAGAGGTATTACAGGAAGTCAGAGAGGGCCAGGTCCTCGAAGGATCCAACATGAAAGACAAGATACCTGTGGGCCACACCTCAAGACAAAAGACTAAATAAATGCACCCTCATACCTCCCTAGGTGTACACTTCAGGGGTTGATGTTCCAAGTGGGTAGCGATCACCTTGAAGAGTCACTGACCCAGCTTCTTACAGCAAACACCCCTGTTTTGCATTTGAGCCCACTTTTTGCATGACTTGCTTCCCCATTTGATTCCAGTTTAATCAATATAGGCTGAGCACAGCTTTTTCCATTTTTCCCCTACATTGGACCCGCCTCACCTCATGGTTCTTCTTTGTATAAGTCCCTAGGAAAGACAGAGCCTGAGGGCAACCCACTTGGGACCCCCCCTCTGTCCCTGTCTTGGACAGAAGCTTTCTTTCCCTTGGGTAACTCACTTCCCTCGGGTAACCCACTCCGGCCCCCACTTCTGTCCCTCTTTCTCCCAATAAATACATTCTGCTCTTAACCTCCATGGTTCCTAGAATTCATTCTTCAATTCTAGAGAACACAAACTCATCTCAGATATCGTTCAGGTTGGGAGTTTTTATTTTTCTGTGTCAGAATGACTTTCTTACCATGGGGATCCTTTTTAATTTAGCTCTTATGTGCCAACTGGCAAAAAGTTGACAGAAAAGGGCTTGAGATAACAATAAATAAAGTTTTAAAAGGACAAAGAAATGATATTTTGAAAGAACAAAATAAAATGACCCCATGTTAGAGTCATTCATGTCTTTAGAGCAAAAAAAAACAAAAACAAAAACAAAAAAAACCAACAAGGAATGGAACAAAAATGTATTAAAATTATAATTGAAGAAAAATCCTCTGAAATGAAGGAGTAAATAAAGCCGTGGGCTGAAAGGGCAGCTGTGCCTCAGGGAAAGGAACATACAAGGTCTGACTCAGATCTGTCTTGATTTCAATATTAAATTCAAAAAGAAAGGAAAATGAACAAACTGCAGGCAACTGGGTAGAAAAAGCAAATTAAGTGTGGAGCAGAGAAAATCAGGCTGGCCCCAGTTTTCCTTATGCAGTATAATGCTGCTAATGACAGTGAAAGAACGATTGCTGAATGAAATTGTGATGCCATAATATTATACTTCCCTGTTGTAACCAAGAATAAAGGCCATGGATATCCTTAATCATCAAAGAATGTGGGGAGGACAGCAGCCATAAATCTTTTTGTTTGTGGAAGGGGAAATACCTGAGATTAAGAGACATTATTAGCCAAGGGATGAAACCAAATAATAGAAACTAGAATTTGAGAAACTGTGAAAAACTTCCTGGTAAATATTTTACCATGCATATATGGAACCAAGGCTAAATAACCTTTGGATTTTGTTTTGGAAAATATATAAAGATAACAAAACATGTAAACTTGTCAGTGTAACTATCTAAGAAATTCAGAAATCAAGGAGAGGAACAACAGGCAAAGAGTACTAATTAAATTTTTTCTGCAGCTAGGCCCTGTTAACAGGGCTTTCAATTCAAAGAGTGACATATAGAATTGAGAAAACTCCAACTTTTAAGCTTTTCATCTGCTTTTCCTTAGCTGTGGAGGTTTTTTTGTTTTAATTGTCCACTTTTGGATAACAAACTATCCCAAAACTTAGTAGCTTAAAACAATGACAGTTGTGTAGCTGATCACAGTTTGGCAATTTGGGCAGGGCTCAGAATAGGGACTGTTTGTCTCTACACACCTGGTGTCAGCCGGAATGCTTCAAGTGTGCAGAGCAGTCGCTCCCATCTGGCTTGCTCCAGGCTGTGGGTGTGCAGCGGCCGCTGTTGGCCACAGCCTCAGTTCTCCGGTGCTGGCTTTCCTGTGTGGCTTCTTGCACTTCCTTAACAGCGCGGTGGCTAGATTCCAGGAGGAAGGAAGTGGAGGCCACCAGTTCTCTTCCAGGCTAGGCTCCAAATTAGAACAATATTGTATTTTATTAGAACTTCCATTGTATTTTATCTGTCAAAACAACCACCAGTTCACCCCAGACTGGGGGGGGGGGTAGAGAAATAGACCTCACCTCTCAGAGGAATGCCAGAGAATTTGTGAGCATTCTGTCACTATATCCAATACCACATATTTCTTGTAGAAAACATTTTCCAGTTTTCAATTATTTTCATGTTAAATTTAAAAATATTAAGTTTGATGCCTTTGCCAAAATAACACATAGAGTATAATCCAATTTTTGTAAAATCAGTTCCATCCATTTATTCACCTTTCTATTGAGAATTTGCATAAGGAGATGTCTGGAATATTGTTTAACCAATATTAATGGAGTCAAATATTTCAATTAATATACTGTCTTTTCAAAAGCCATGACTCATTTGGGACAATTTTGAGAAGCACGATGAGATTATGGTTTATAGGATGATTTTTTAAAAACAACTGCTTTCTGTTTTATTTTGCTTTTCTTGTACCTATCATTTTTGTAAAACCAATAAAATCACTATCTTATTAAAACTTTTAGAATGGAATGGTCACAATGTAAGTGGGATGAAAGTTGGATTGGGGACCACAGAATGTCACTTTATTGTGTGGAGGAAGAAAATATAGGTCCAGAGAGAGAGACTTAGTTAGGCCTCCGTGTCTCCTCCCATTCTGCGCTGTAGGAGGAGGTAGAGCAATCAATTATCTGGTCAATTACTCGATCCCAGGAAGCTTCCACAGAGCTGTGTGGTAGGAGGACTGTTAATCGAATTGTGTGTTAGTTTTTCCAAAGTTTGTGAAGTGTAGGGTTGCAGTTGTAGCTCAGTGGTAGAATGCTTGTCTGTTGTGGGTGAGGACCTGGATTTAGTCCCCAGCATCCAAAAACAAAAACCAAACTGTGAAGAGTGAATTGACTTGGATTTATGTAGTATGTGGAGCCATAAACACATTGTGTTTGAGACAAGAGCAATTGAAGAAGTCAGTTGTTGACTTGACTTCTGAGTACCATCACAGAGATTGGGAAGATTTTTCTGAAGCTTTTTGTTAGGTTTTTGGCACAGATAAAAGTAGAGCAAAGTAAAAAATGCCTTTATTGTGGGCATGGAGAAGACCACAGCAGAAAGGAGGGATATAGAGCTTCTGAGGGCCTGACTGGAGGAACAAAGGCTATGCAGGGCCAGGCTGGGGGTGGGGCTAGCGGGGATGGTCTATGTGACTTGGTGGGCAGTGATTGGACAGGGGGCGGGTGGGAAACAGGATGTTGTAAAAAAGGAAGTAGGAAGTTGTTATATGCTTGGGGAGGAGGAAGGCAGAGCCTGCCACATGGCCTCGAGTGGGCTGCACCATATTGGCTTGCTGCCATAATCACTTAGCAGAATTCTTAGTAAGGTGGAAGACCCATCACCTTTGAATTTAACATCCTTTTCTGGATGGCTCACTGATGCAACTTATCCAATGAGGAGGTCTTCCTGTGGCCGAAATCCTCTGTGACACACAGAAGAACGTTCCTAGGGGAAGGAGTAAGAGTCCATTTGCAAATGGCAGGCTGTGAGGTAGAATGTTTTGCCTTCCAAAGAGAAAGAGTTGGTGAGAAGCGCTACTTACACAGGAGTGGAGTCTATTTTAGATTAGTCTCTCTTTTTTTTTAAGAGCAGAATATATTTGTTGACGGAAAGAAAGCTTCTGTCCAAGAGAGGGACAGAAGGGGGGCCTGAGTGGGTTGTCTCCTAGATTAGTCTCCATGTTGCAAATTGCTGCAGTTCCTCTCCTGTTGTGGAAAGAATTACTCTCCCACTTTTACGAGCATTTTCTGGAGTGTATGGCTGGGCTCCTGCTCTAGCTGTGGAATCAGGATGGAGATGATGACGAGTACACATGTGCTCCTGTGACTCCTCTCACTGAGAAGACGTGTTTGACCAGGGAGCTGGTCGGCTAGGATGGGCACGGCCTCCCTTCTCCTGTGACATCAGCGCTGGCCACAGTGTGTGTATCAGCCAGCCCTGCTCCTTTCCGAGGGGCACAGTGCAGTTTGTTTACACTAAATCTTCCCTTACGTTGTGCTGAAGTTACTGTTTCCCAGTATGCAGTGGCTCTCTGGTGACCTTAACGGGAAAGAAGCCAGCCTCTAGCAAATCTTGTTTTTTGTGGAGGGAGAAACAAGGTCACAAGGCAGGCAATAAATAAAGACCCAGTGCAGCGAGGGCAGCAAGGAAGGAAACCTGCTGTTTTGTCCAATTGTATCAAGCAATAGACACACACAGGAATCTGTCTTGTCTGATTCGGTTTGCTATTTCTTTTAGAGGATATTTCTCTGGAGAGGATAATTCTCTTTGCTTTTATTCTTCCTTTTCAGCTGCCACAGAGGGCTGGAAAGTTTGTCTCTTCTTGTCTTTTTCCATGAGGTTACTTCAGGAGGTAATATACTGTCTTTTGAAAAGTTGTGACTCATTCAGAGCGATTGTTTTATTGTGGTACCAGGAATCGAACTCACACCCTCATGCTTGCCAGGCAAGCAGTGTACCACTGAGCTGTATCCTCAGCCCCAGAGTGATTTTGAGAAGCATGGCAAGGAAAAGTAACTAGGTGGGGTTTTAAACAGTTCAAGAAAGAATTCATTCTTTTAACAACCAACAGTCCAGATTCTTTAATTGAGCATGTTCTATGCACCAGACATTGTATTCAGCTCAGGGCAACAGCACAGGAAAGAGCAAAGAGGCCTGCAGAGTTTACCATGTTTGGAGAATTATAAGTGGTTGTGAAGAGCTAGAGTGGGGGATGCATATGATTTCTCATTGTTTTCAGAGCAGAAAAAGACAAAAGCATCTTTCCTCAGAGTTAACTTTTTAGTGAAATGGACAGAAAAGAGTGAATATGCTCAGTGCTGTAATCAAATGATTGGCACGGAGGAGTGGGAGTTGGGTCAGCAGGGAGAAGGGAGTGATGGAGGCGGGAAGCAGGTCAGGGAGGGCTTCCAGCACGAGGGAAGTTTGGAAAGGTGGGTAGACGTTTCTCCAGGAAGTCGTGGATGCAAGGAGACTCTGCTCCTGACAGTGGATGTAGGATGTGCAAATGCCACATGTTGAGGTAGAGAAATTACAAATATATTGTAATGATCTGAGCAGCCAGCACACAGAGACATAGAGTGTGTGTGTGTGTGGTCGTGGTGGTGGGAAAGAGCCCATGGAAACAGAAAGGAAAGGAGGCTGACACATCTTCTCCCTGGTGCTTCTGGTAGACCAGACTGTGCAGGACTCCTGGAGATAGAGCCTGGGGCCATGAAAGTGATCAGGACCTGTCAATCACAAAATCCCAGGGCAACATGAGGACCTGTCTATAGAACTTCTCACATGCTCCCATGTGATGTGGATGACATAGAAAGGACCGGCCATCACGGAAAGTCACTGTCATGCAGGAGTTTGCATGGCAGCCAGCGCCTCCTGAACGCAGCATGTGCTTTTATTTTTGCTTTTGCTCTTTTTCTCTTTGCTGGGCCCAAGTTCACTCTGCAGAGCTGGTTTCTCCTATACCCGTGGGCCCAAGTTTACTCTGTAGAGCTGGTTTCTCCCATACTCATTTACCCACATTTTTCAAATAAACTTTTTGGCACCACTATTGGTTTGTCTCATCCAATTCTTTGTTCAAGGCAAGATGAGCATGGCATGCTTTTGATTGGTGAGCCATTTTTAAAGAAACTACCCTAGAACAATTCCAGGCCCTACTGTCTCAGCTGGCAGGGCTTATCCATTGCCAACATAACTGGAGGCGAAGCTGCCAGCCCATTAAGGCAATGCTGTATTTTGTGAGCACAGGCTCTTCGGCAAAACTCACAAAGCCACAGGCCACTTCCCAGATAGCTGCATGCAAAGCTTGAAGACAATTTTAGGCCCCTCAGAAGCCCATGCCTGGGCCCTTGATTGAAAGCACTGCCTTACAGTGGCAGCTGAGGATTTCCCAAGCAAACAGAATCGACCCCAGGGAATTCAGCCAGTTCTTTGGACAGCATGGCACCACCCTACGGTTGCAGTTGCTCTTCCATCCTCTGATTTTCCTGGACTCTGTCACTCAGGAAAGAGCCCCAAAGAGCACTGCTCTACAGAGCCCTCTCACGCTGCTGCTTCTTGGCTTCTCCATTCAGTTTTCTGAGTGGCAGAGTTGCACATTAGGTCATATCTGCACAGCAAGTGATGCGCAGGAAATCACCAAGCCTGTGGCAGCAGCCAGTGTAGGTGGTTGGCCAGTCCATATCGAAGGATGCTAAAACTGACCTCTCCAAAGACTGAGGTTCCTTTGCTGTAAGGAGTTTTAATTACAGCACTGAGCATATTTGTCTCATAAAGCATATGAGATAAAATATTAAAAGGGCACATACTCTTTTCCAAGAGAATGAGTTTTCTTGCCAGTGTATTTTATTGAAACAATGATCCTGACAGCTTCAATATAATAAAACACTGGAGCCCCTGCCAGGGAGTTGGGGCAGTATGGACACTTTTGTCATAAAATCCATACCTCTCTATTCAGCACCAACTATGTGACACTCTCTGTAAGAGCCATCCCATGAGCTTTGTACCTGACCAAAGAATGATGAGGATGGAAAACAGACAGAGTGAGATTAAAATCTGGGGGCCATGGGGCTCTTGTGTCCCTTCAACAAAGAGCCTCGAGTGACTGGCACACTCTGCCTTCATTCACTCAGATGCAGGTACAAGCAGCAACAGGATTCATTTGTCTCCCATCATCCATGGTGCGTGTCCAGGTAGACAGGATCTCAGCTGTATTAACTTCCCCTGCAGCAAGCCAGCAAGACTCACACGGTCTTTCTCCCTAGTGCTCACACAAGAGGCCAATTAGGCCTTAATCTTCCTAGCTGGCCTCCCACAGCTCCCTCTTTTTGTTTTACAATAACAGCAGTTGAATATCAATCACTGCTCTTTATCCCTAGGGGAAGTAGGTAAGTCTGATTCTTTTTCTTGAGGTATAGTCTTTAATGACTGTAACTCCACCCACAGTTCTAATGTATCTGAATTGGCTCTTTTCAAGGGCCTAGCCCTACCTAACTGCCTATTATTATAGCTAACTGTCCCCCTCTCTAACTGCCATAACAGGGTAGCAGATGATGACCACTCTAATTTCTTCAGGCTGAAGGACATCCTTGTGACCAGCAGTCAGAGATACCCTCCAAAGAGTCTATTCAAAGCCGTTGATAAACGCCAGGCACTCTCATCTCTGGTAGGCACTGACAATGAACAAGTCTTTCTGTTTCCTGAATGGTTTTCTTCAGTTGTCATCTGAGGGAAGGCTTTCACTGGCGAGGAAAGTGGAATTGAGTTCCTTCAAGGACCATGGGAAGGACTTCTCCATGATCCTCCATTCCTAGAGGATACCTACACATCTGTCCATTTCCTGCAATAACACAAGTAAACTCCCACCCCACCCAACAAAGTAAGTAGTCCCTCCCATTTTCCCATCTCTGAGGACCTCCACAATACCAGTGGTGCAAGAGTAATAGGAAGCACAATACTATTAGGATCAAATCCTAAAAGGTGTATGCTGCAGTGGCGGCCTAGCCATTTGACTTATATATGTCTGAAGACTTTTTGTAAACTGGTAGGAAGATAAAGCCATTCATTAGTGTGTGGAACCACTCAGACTGCTGCAAAGCTCAGGGGCATCTAAGGACACCCGAGGATGTGATCTGGCTTGTCTAGCACAGGCACACGATGGGAGACAGTTATATAACCATGACCTGGCACATGTAAACACACATGCACTGGTTACGGTATTGTGTAAGAATGTAAATATGAGATAACAACCTGTATCAGAGTTATACAATAAAGACTCCGGCTCAGTAGAGCTCTGGCTCTTGGGCACTTGCACTCTTTCTCTGCTCTGCTCCATGATGCTTGCTGTTGTTGATGTCTTGCACATGTGTGTTCTGTACCTGGGGACCTCATCCTCAAAAATATCCCTTGGGCCCCTGAGTGGGTGACAACTAGGTTGACATTTATTATTCACTATTTGACCTAAGAGTCCAGTGGGAGAGTGGGGAGTAGGCATATGATTAGCATAAAAGGCACAGTCAGACTAATTCAAAGCCACCTGTTGATTCACCAAAGCAGTTTCTATTATTTGGAGCTCTTTAAGGGCCTCAGGTATGAGGGTATGAGAAGAACTCAAGTCTGGGTCTCCTTGTATTGTTTTATAGATTGATCAAAGCCTGTTTAATCTCTGTGAAAGAATGGCAAGTTGTTGCTGAGAAACCAAACATAGCTTGGGCAAACATAGAGTACTTACGACTTTCAGGGCCCACATCTTAGCATACTTAGAAATAGTTTCCAAGATTTTTAGTTGCTTGGATGGCCCTTAGGACTTGTTCACCATTCTTACTGGCATTCTCAAAAGCCAGCTGCGACACAATAATCTCTGCCGCTTGGGCAGTATCTGTTGGACAGCTTCCTGCAACCTGGCTAAGAACTGGCCATAAGGCTCATGAGGGCCTTGAAAAATGTGTAAAAAGATTGAGTGGGAATATCACCCTCAGGAATAGTCACCCGGGCTTGTTTTATTGAGAGCCATTTGCTGATAAGCCTGGTTTGGAAGCATTAACTGTGAGATTAGATCTGAGCAGGGACCTGTTCCATAATCTCTGGGTATCCTGGCCCAATTCTGTTGAGCTTGCTCAGCTACTAACTCTTAAAAATTAATATAGAAATGTAAGTATTGTCCTGCAGAAAGGCAAAACTTAACTAAAGGCTTAATGTCTAAAGGAGGTACGCTCAAAGCTCCTGGGACTGATTCCAACAAGCCCAACGCGAAAGGTCCCGCAGCCCCCTTATACATGACACTGGATTTTAATTCTTTGAGCAATTTATGCTCTAAAGGATTGTGATCATGACAATTTTGCTGTGGATAAGTAGGGTCAGGATGAATATTAATTGGACATGCACACTTCTGTCTCAACCACAGAGAGAAGGCAAAGGGGACAAGGGCTCTTTACCCTCATCCCCATCCTTTCCAAAGGATGCCCTAGGTGTGGGATGTTCTCTCACAGGTAAAGCACAAAGAACTGCATGGACTAAGCTCCAAGAGGAGAAAGTTTCAGGGGATATAGCAGAACCTTGGTTATAAACACAACTCAATCCCTCTCTCACTTGATCCCAACTCTACCTCAAACTTGACCATCTGAGGAAACCAAGAGTTATGTTTGAGAACATCTTGCAACATATGAGAAATCAACTGGGTACTAACTTGAGAGAGCCAGACTGGCATAACAGAATTTTCAGTAAAGGGATATAATGCTGTACTTCAGTCAATGAACTTTGCCCTATTACCCTGGCCAAGATCCTCCACATGCTCTCAGTTCCTTTGGTCCTTTCTTTTTCTTTTTCTGGCTGGTGCTTCTCTGCTACAGAGTCCTTGTTCCTGATTTACAAAATGTTTCCTCCCACAGACTTAGTCAGTATCCATGTTTCAGGCACCACCTGTAGGAGCCGGCCTATGAGCTTTGTACCTGACCGAAGAATGACGAGGTTGAAAAACAGAGAGACAGGTTAAAATGTGGAGGCCAGGGCACTCTTGTCTCCCTTCAACAAAGACCTTTGAGTGATTGGCACTCTGCCTTTATTCACTCAGACACAGGTACAAGCAATTAGAGTAAAACAGGATTTGTCTGTCTCCCACCATCCATGGTACATGTCCAAGGAAACAACAGGATCTCAGCTATATTAACTTTCTCTGCAGCAGGTCAGCATGCATTTATAGGTGGGGCTTTTGGGTGGTGACTGGGTCATGAAGGTGTGATACTGGATTACTTCACTCATGGATTTAAGCTGGATGTGATGTTGGGGGCCGTGAAGCCTAGTGGGTCACTGTGAACATTGCCTGGATGGGGCATGAATATAGCCCTCCTCCTCCCTTGATGGCTCTGCTTCCTGCCTGCCATGCCATGGCCTGATTCTCTCTGCCATGGTGCCCTGCCTTGGAGCCAGCTGACTATGGACTGAAACCTCCACAAACTGTGAGGCAAAATAACCCTTTCCTTCTTTAACTTGTAGGTGTTGGGTACTTTGTCCCAGCAATGAGAAAGTAGCTAAGACACTACCTATACATATTCTGAAAGATCAAGAAATAAAAGCAGGTGCATAACAAGTAACAAACATCTTCTACCTCGTGCTCCACCTCATTCCTGCTCCTGTGACTAGAGAGACAGAACTAATACAGAGGGAGATGGCGGACACAAAGTGGGAGGGAGAGAAGGAAGGAAGGAGGGGAAAAGAGAAAGAGAGAGACACAGGGAGATTTTCGGGAATTGGCTAATGTGATTGTGGGGCATGGGAAGCCCACAGATGGTAGTGTGGACAGGCAGCTGGAACCCCAAGAAAAGCTGACGTTGCAGCTCGAGTTCAAAGCTGTCTGCTAGCAGAATTCTTTCCTGCTTGGGGGAGGAGTCTTTGTTCTTCTAAGCTTTCAACTGATTGGGTGAGATCCATCCACATTTTCGAGGGCAATCTGCTTTACTCAAAGTTCACCGATTTAAATCCTAACTTCAACCAAAAAAATATTAAAAGGCCATTACAGAAATATCCTGAACAACGTTTGACCAAGTATCTGGCTTAGTGGTCCAACAAGTTGATCCGTGAAATGAACTGTCTTGCTCACTTCCAGCTCTGCTGGGTTTTTCATCTGGCACTCTCTTCCATCTTTAGTGTTGATTTTTTTTTTTTTTTAGTATGTGTTTGCAATGCATAATAGTTAGTATTTGTTTCGGGGAATTGGTACATTACATCATTTTGATGTAATTCCGATCTGATTATCCCCCTGCCCTCACCTACTTCCACAGCTCTCAAAAACATGCATTTTTGTTTTTTTCTGCTGTTAGCATTGGCCGCTGACTTTTTCCCGTAGCACCTTCAGCTGAGCTCTCAGCCCCTCCCGTGAGTCCCGACCCTGCCTCCCCCTCTCAGCACCGTGCGAACATGCCCACTCATCACAGCTGCACCCCGGTGCACGCCGGTGACATTGCCTTTCTCATTCGTCTCTTTGCTCTTTCCTGGAGTTAAAAACCACCTCATATTTAGTTTGCTTATCTTACTGCTTAGTAGTGATCAGCGCAGATTAATCCCCAGACTCTCTGAGAGAGCTGAAGAAATCTTTCAATATACAGCGCTGGCCTTTCTTGAGCTTCTGTTTTTCCCTTTCTCCCGCCCTTCCTCGTTTCTTCTCTCCCTTCCTCCCTCCCTTCTTTTTGTTCTTCTCTCCATCCTCCTTGGGCAATCTGTGCTGCTCAAGTCTTGCTCCCCCACCCCCAGGCCTGCAAGGCTGTGGCCCTGAAAATTCCAGCGCCATACCCTAGGAAATCCCTGGCCTCCTTTTAGGAAGTCCCTGGCCTCATTTCTGTGTGTTCATCCCCTACTAGCTGGATTGTACATTTTCTTCTTTCTTTTAAAAAGTTTGGGGCCGGGTACAGCTCAGCAGCATGGGCCTGCCTGGCAAGGGTGAGGTCCCGAATTCGATTCCAAAGAAAAATATTTTTTCTCTGATGGAGCACATTGTGCCGTAGCATCCCAGGAAAGGCTATGTACAAATACGTAAGTGTTGGTTTCTCTGATTATGTCTATTTTCTGCCCTCATACTTCATTGATAACTTGGATAGGCATAGAATTTATGTTGAAAATAATTTTCCATCAGAATTTTCAAAGCTTTTTTTCTATTGTTTCCTGGTTTCCAGTTTTGTGCTTGAGGGGAGTTTTGCCATTCTGATTCCTGGTCAACTTTGGGAACTGACCTGTGGGTCTAATTTGGTCTTTCTGCGGACTTTTAGCGTCATTCCTGTATTAGCTGCCACGCCTTACACCTAGCTGTCCCCTAAGGCGCATGCGCTCGCAGGGGTTCTCTGGAGAGTGAGTGGGTGATAGTAAGTGCTCTTGTGGCTGATCTCCTGCGAGGAGTGGGCCTGGTGGGAAGAGGTGGGTTGCTGCAGACATGACCTGGGTGGGTCCGCCTCCCTTCCTGGCTCCTGCCTAGGGTCTCTCCGCTTCCTGGCTACCAGCCCCGCTCCTGTGCCTCTCAGCCACTCAGACTGAAAGGTAAGCCCAAATCAGCCTCTTTCCCTTTAAAGTGGGGTGTGAGGGTTGTGTCTCAGTGATGAGGGAAAGTACTAAGAAATTAGTATACTGAAATTTCATGATTATGAATGTCAGCTTTTTTGATTTTTTAAATGGTACAGTACTGGGGATCAAATTCAGGGCCTAGTTCAGCATTTTTTTTTTTCATTCATTAGACATTTTTAGGATGGAGACATATATTTTTCTGTTTTGTGAAATTTTCTTATATTGTTTCTTTGGAAAGTATTTTTCCCCACTTTGTTTGCTTTCTCTTCCTGGAATGTCTACTACCAAAATGCTGATCCCTTTTTTAGTATCTCTACTGTCTTTTTTTAAATTATTATTTTAAAGAAAACACAAAACAAAAAACAAAATTCCAAAACAATATGATTGGAGGGTAATAATGCTTAATACATTGCATATTGTTATCTTTAAATTAGTCAGAGTACAACGAAATCCTCTTATTAGCATTTAATTGTCCAAACAATACTAGCACAAACCTAACTTTTCAATAAACTAAGAGAAATTAGTAGCATATCTTAACTATCTTATATATATATATATATTTTTTTTTCTTTTGATTTTCCCTTCCTTCTTTCTCCATCCTCCCAACCCAGTTTCCCTTTCCTTTTGAAGTTTCTTCCCATTTTACAACCTCTATTCTACATTTTGGGTCTTATTTACTCTTTCAGTCTCACACACTATGGAGATAATATGATGTTTATATATGTGAGTCTGGTTTATTTCACTTGTGCATATAGTCTCAAGCTGCATCTACTTGCCTATAAAGGTCTTCAGTTTATCCTTCTTTATGGCTGAATAATACTTCATTATATAAAAAGACCACATCTTTTTTATCCATTTCTTGGATGATGGTCATTTGCGGTGTTTCCAAGATTTAGCTATTACAAATTGTGCTGTGATAAACATTGGTGCACATATATCACTGTGGTATGATGTTTTTAATTCTTCTGGGTAGATCGTGGAGTCAAGTGGGACCTCCAATCCGAGTTTCTGAGGAATCTCCACACTGATTTATGTAGTGGTTGCACCAGTCTGCACTCCCATCAACAGTGGAGAAGCATTTCTTTTCCCCACAGCACCTTCAGCATTTGTTATTGGTTGATTTCTTGATAATAGCCATTGTTTCTGGGATAAGGTGGAATCTCAATGTTTTAATTTGCATCTCTCAAATGACCAGTGATATTGAACATTTTTTTCATATATTTATTTGCTGTTTATATTTCTTTATCTGAGAAGTGTGTTTTTATCTCAGATGTCCATTTTTGGATTGGGTCTTGATTTTTTTGAGTTCTTTGTACATTCTTGATAGTAATCCTTTTTCTGAGGAACAGCTTGCAAACATTTTTTCCCACACTATGGGTTGTCTCTTCACTATGTTGGGGGCTTCTCTTGCTGTACAAAATCTTTTTAATGAGATGAGATCCAAGTTGTTGATTATTTGTGCTAGTTCATGTGTGACTGTTGCTTTATTCATAAAGTCTTAGCTTACACCAATGTCTTCAAGAGTTTTACCTATTCTATCTTCCAGCAGATGTAACGTTTCTGTCTTAATATTTAGATCTTTGATCCATTTCAAATTTAGTTTAATTCATGGTTAAAGATAGAGGTCCAGATGTAATCTTTGGCATGTGGAGAGCCAATTTTTCCAGCATCGTTTATTAAAGAGGCTCTTTTCTAGTAGTGAATGTGTTTGCCACATTTTTCAATGACAGAGTGGTTGGATATGTCTGGAGTTGTTTCTATATCTTGTAGTCTGTTCCATTGATCATCAGTTCTGTTTTTTTTTTTTTTTTTTGCCAGTACCACAGTTTTTATCCCCATAGCTTTATAGTATAATTTCAAGTTAGGGATTATGATGCACCCTGCTTTGTTTTTGTTGCCCAGAATTGCCTCTGGTATTCTAGGACTCTTCTGGTTCCAAATGAATTTTAGGACTGTTTTCTCTAATTCTGTGAGATATGTTATTGGAATTTTTACTGGAATTGCATTAACTCTGTATAACAGTTTTGGAAGTGTGGCCATTTTCACTATACTGATTCTTCCTACCCAAAAGCAAAGGTTATCTTTCCATTTTATGATATCTGCTTCAACCTCCTTTTTCCGAGTACTGTAGATTTCAAAGTAGAGGGTTTAACATCCTTCATTACATTGATTCACAGATATTTCTTTTTTTGGATGCTGTTGTGAAAGATGTTGTTTCCCTAATTTCTCTCTCAGTGAGTTTTTTTATTCCTGTAGAGGAATGCTATTGATAGTTGAATGTTGACTTTGTATCCAGCTATGCTACTGAACTTGCTTACTAAATCTAGCAGTTTTTAGTGGAATTTTGGGGGTCTTCTATGTAAAATGTCATGTCATCTGAAAATAATGATAATTTAACTTCTTATTTTCCTATCCTTATTCCTTTTATTTCTTTCTCTTGTGTAATTGCTCTGGTTAAAGTTTCCAAGACTGTGTTGAATACAAGTAGAGACAGTAGACATCCTTGCCTTGTTCTTGATTTTAGAGTGAAAGGTCTCAATTTTTGTCTGTTTGTTGTGATGTTGGCTGTTGGTTTGTCGTAGACAGCTTTTATCAGATTGCAATGAAGACCATCTATTCAAATTTGGGTTTTTACCATGAGTGGGTTTTGGACTTTGTCAAAAGATTTTCTGCATCTATTGAGATGATCATATAATTTTTGTCCTTGGCTCTGTTAATATGATGTATTACATTTATTGATTTACTTATATTGAATGCTCCCCACATCCCTGTAGTGAATCCTTCTTGGTCATGGTGTTTAGTCTTCTTGATGATTTGCTGCATTCTATTTGCCAGTACCTTATTGAGGATTTTTGCTTCTATGTTCATTAGGGAGATTGGTCTGTAATTCTCTTTTTTAGTTAGGTCTTTATCCTGTTTTGGTATCAGGGTAATGGTTGTTTCAGAAATGAATTTGGGAGTATTGCTTCCCTTTCAATTTCATTAAAGAATTTGAGAAGTAATGTTGTTAGGTATTCTCTAAATTTCTTGTAGAATTCATCGGTGAATCCATCAGGACCTATTCTTTGTTGGTGAGTTTTTAATTACATCTTTGATTTCATTGATTAATATTGGTTTATTTAGGATTTTTATATCTTCTTGATTCAGCTTTGGTAATTCATATGTATCTAGGAATGTGTACTTTTCTTCATTCTTCATCTTATTAGAATACAAGTTTTCAAAATAGGTATAGGTGATCTAGATTTCTGCAGGGTACATTGTGATCTCACCCTTTTCATTCCTAATTGCATGGCTTTGTGTCTTTTATTTCCTTTTTTTGATAAGCGTGGCTAAGAGTTTGTTGATTTTATTTAATCATTCAAAGAACCAACTCTTTTTTTCATTGATTCTTTGATTGATGTTTTAGTCTCCAATGCATTAATTTCTGCTCTGATCATTATAATTTCCTCCCTCATATGAACTTGTGGCTTAGCCTGATCTTTTCTGTAAGTTTGAGGTTCAACATTAAGTTATTTATTTGTGCTTGCTCTATTTTCCTGATATAGCTATTACAAATTGTGAATTTAGATATTCACTGCTATAAATTTTCCTTTTAGGACTGCTTTCATTGTGTCCCATAAGATCTGGTATGTTGTATTGTCATTACCATGTAGAAACTGTCTAATTTCTTCTTTAATTTCATCTGTGACCTATTGTTCGTTCAGGAGGGTGGTATTTAATTCCCACATGTTTATGAACTTCTTGTGGTTTCTTTTGCTGCTGATTTCCAATTTCACTGCACTATGGTCTGATAATATGCATGGAATAACTTCCATTCCTTTGCATTTACACAAACATTGCCATGATTTGTGTCTGGATGTCCCCCAAAGCCTCATGCAGTCGTGGGGTGGCTTCTAGGATTTGTGGCTGATTCACTGCCAATGCTGGGATTATGGGTGTGAGTGCTACACCTGCCCTGGGGCAGGTGGCCTGCATACAATATAGGGGAGGAAAGAGGCTTGCTTGCAGCCACTCCTCCTTTTTTGCTGTTCTTGTTGCTTTTCCTGTTTTTTGCTGCCATGAACTGTCGCCATCTGCCGTGTGCCACTCTGCCTTGGAGCCAGCTGAATATGGACTGAAATTACAAATTGTGAGCTAAATAAAACTTTTCTTCATTATTTTTGAGTATCAGTTTTTTGTTTCAGCAGTGAGAGAAAAGTAACCAATACAAGCATGTTCTATGGGCTAGTAGGTGGTTATTTTGGAGAACATCTTGTGTGTGGCTGAGAAAAATATGTATATTATGTTGTGGGGTGGAACACTCTGTAGACATCTACTAAATCCATTTGTTCAAAAGTCTGGTTCACTTTTATTATTTCATTGTTGATTTTTTGTCTAGTTCATCTGTCATTTTGTGACAGTAAGGTATCAAAATGCCCCAGTACAGTGATATTAGTGCTTATTTGATTTTTCATACCCATTAATATTTTTATATAGTTGGGTGCATTGATATTTAGTGCATATATATTTAGGATTGTTACCTTTACAAGGATATAGTGACCTTCTTTCTCTCTCCTAATCAGTCTTGGCTTGAAATTCACTTTGTCTTTAAATAAACAGCTACATCTGTTTTTTTTCTGGGTCCTTTTGCATGGAGTATTGTTTTCCAAACTTTGATTTTCAGTCTATGAATTCCTTTTTAAATTAAATGTGTTTCTTGCATGCAGCCTATTGTTAGATCTTGCTTCTTGATCCATTTGCAAGTCTATGTCATTTGATTGGTGAATTGAGGCCATTAACATTTATGGTTATAACTGATATGTATTGACTTGACTTATCCTTGTCATGTTATTTTCCTGTTGTTGGCGCCTCCTCCTTTTTTTTTTTTTTTCTGGTCTTTTTGAGGCAGGGTCTCACTCTGCAGTTCAGGCTAGCCTTGAGCTCACTTTGTAGCCCAGGCTGGTCTCAAACTCACAACGATCCTCCAGCCTCAGCCTCCTGAGTGCTGGGATTACAGGTGTGTGCCACCATGCCCGGCTCATCCTCCTCCTTTTTTCCCCTCCCTCTGTTTAATTGTTTGCCTTGCCTGGTGGATTCTTTCTGTTGAGGTTCATGGGGTTGTAGTCCTTGTTATTTCTTTCTAGAATATCCTTTGTAATGCTTTGGATTGCTGATTTGGTTTTGATAAATTTCCTCAGATGTTCTTTGTCATGGAAGTATCTTACTTCTCCATCAGTTTTGAGAGATAATTTTGTGGGGTACATCAATCTGGACTGAAGGTTTTTTCCTATAGAGTTTGAAGTACTTCACTACAAGCTCTCCTTGACTTGGGGGTTTGTGCTGACAAATCACCTGTGTTACTGATGGACTTTCCTTGGTAGGTGATTTGTTTCTTTTTCCCTGACAGCCTTTAAGATTCTATTCCTGTGTTGAATTTCTGGAATCTTGACTATGATCTATCTGATTATAGATTTTTTTTATCATGGCTACTTGGAGTTCTATGTGCCTCACTTTTCTATACGTCAAATTTTTTTTCTCTACCAGGGAAGTTTTTGCCAAGACGTCTGTAAACAATTTTTCAATGTCATTTGTGCTATCCCCTGCTTTTTCACTGACTCAAATTAATCTCAAGTTATTCTTTGCATCGTCTAGCAGCTGCTGTATTGATTTCTCATTGTCCCTTGCTATTTTTAAGAAATCTTTCTTTTCATGATCCCTAACCACAACAAGCCTGTCTTCTAAATCTGAGATCCTGTCTTCACATTGGATCAGTCTGCTGTGAATACTTTCAATGCAATTTTTATTCTCTTGAACATCTGCTTGAATCTGCCTTCTGGATTACATTTCTTTCCTATGCAGAGCATTCATGACTTCCATAATTTTCTTAAACTCTTCTACTTCTTGTCTGTATCTGCTCTAGAATCACTAAGCATGGTTTTCAATGTGGACACCATCTCTACAGTTATCTGAGAAATTATTTATAATTTCATTTTTTCTAGAGCCTCATTCAATTCCTTTGTTGTTACCACCTCAGAGAGGCCAGGTGGGTGGTTTTGGATTGTCCTACCCCATTGCCCCTGGGTTTGTCTTTGGTGAACTGGATTTTAAATCAAGTGTCTTCTGATTTTCTTTTCTTTTGTTTTTTAGTTTAATTCCTTGGATGATATTTTTAAATTGCCTACAGTGGGCTGCTTCGTTGCTCATACTTAGGACCCTTAGGGAATGACTATTTCTGGCCAATTGCAGTCTTGAAACACTAGGAAGAAGAGCTGGTTAGAGCAATTATGTCACCTTTGGCTATAGTTGTACCAATGACAATAGCACACAGCCTAGAAAATGACAAATTGAAGTAACCATTAATTTGCCACCTCTAACCATAGAAGCTAGATCTGTCGTTATATAACAAATCTAAAACAAACAAGAAAATTGTAGGCTGTACACAAGTCGTTAATATGTCAAATTTACCCTCAGAGATTAAAATTTAAAATGGGTTAGGGAGAAAATAGAGAAATGGAGGAAGATGAAGTGAATAGAAATAAAGCCAGAGGACAAAGGGGGACCATGCTAACTTTGGGAAACTGGAGGGAAAGAGAGAAGGGAGAGCTAAAAAGAACAGATCGGGACCACAACCACAAAGAGGCTGGACACCACATTCGCACTCTTAGAAAAACAAGTTCAAATAATGAAGGAGAAAAGAAATGAAAACAAAAACACCCAAAACTACAACAAAAACAAGAGAGGAAGGGGGGAGAGATCCGCTTTCTGCTTTGCCTCTTGTCACTGGCATACAGTGTGTGGAGACAGAGTCCTGACCCATGTTGATTTACCCCAGTAAGCCAGCAGTAGCTCTTTGGCAGGGTAGTGAATAATCCCAGTGAGCCTGCACCTTTTGCAGCCTGCAGCCATGAGCGTACCTTCTATGGGTCTGAGCCAAGCTTCGAGCTCCTAGATGGAGCCAGCAGCACCTCGGAGTTCTGAGCTCGGCCAGCCCCTCTCCAAAATGATTCTTGGCCTGTTGCTCTCTCATGTGGGATGACTGAGCCCTCAGCATTCACTGCCAGCTTGTGCAGTCCTTCACGTCTGCTGCTCCCCTCCACTGCTGCATCTTTCCATGGAGGACTTTGGGGTCGCCAACACTTGCTGTGTGTCTGCAGGTCTGAATTGCTCCTCTTGGGCAGTGTGTCCTGTCCCAGGTAGAAGGTGCCATTGGGTACCTCCTTCTTCATTGAAATTTCTTTCTTCACTGTCTCTGTGAGCTTCAACTTGCATCTCAGTTCCTTCCTGGATCCAAAGGATCCACTTCCCTCCTTCTTGTCTTCCCCACATTGCTATATTCCAGCATCTGGACAGCAACATTTGGAAAGGCTTTTTCTCTGCTGCTTACCACTCCCCCACCTTGTGACTCTCTTCTATTCTCTTGTCTTTCTGTTTATTTTAAAGGCATGAGGCATTACCAGTATTTTAAGGCACTAAAATGTTCCTTAAAAAGCTCTGGGTACATAGTGAGAGCCTTGTGTCCAGTGGGCTTTACTGTTCAGAGGTGATTAGATGGTGACTAGGCCATTTTGATAGAGATTCCACAAAAGTCAGCATCTACAGTCACTTTCCCTTGAGCTGGCAGGTTTCCTTATCTGAGAAATAGAGGGTTAGCTTCTGGCATTCTGGAGCAGGATAGAAGACGGGGAAGGATGCATGGTATTTGGGCTTTCACGGTATTATTTCACAGAATCTCCTTTTGCAGTAGGGAGGCTGACAGCCATTACCAGTAGGACCCAGTCTCCCCAGGTTTCACAGCCTAAGTGGTCCATCTCTCCCGAGAGGAAATCCCCAGACTTTTCTGGGGGTGAACAAGGAGTGACCATGCAAGGCAGGAGAACAGATGGGTTGGTCTAACTGCTTCTTCTGTTCTTTTAATCACCTGTTCTTTTTCAGCCCAACAGCTATCTTTTTAGGTACCTAGTGTCTCCAGTTCCCAACCCTTTCTAGCGATCTGCACTAGATAGTCTAGCTTCTTTCTGACTTTCTCCCTCTTGTTCAGGCTTTATTTCCACTTACTCCTGGTCCACCTGCTTCTCAGCTTCCAATATTTTATAAGACATTTATTATCTGCTGAATTTCTTTCCTCTTTTAGTCTTTGTAGTTTTTCTTTAAATACTGCACTGTTGTCTTAGTGGGTTTTTGATAGAACACAGAGGTGAAAGCATGTGTTCCAGTCACCATGTTTAGCTAGCTGCTCCCCAAAGCAGCCACTCCTAACTCATGGCTTAGAAGAGCCTCAGGTGAGAAGGATCTTGGTTGTAGCCATCACCCTAGGCTGCCCAGTACTGCTGTATTTCAAGGATACAGGAAGTATGTTATGCTAATTAACTTTCCAGCAATGTTTTTTATTTGTTTGTTTGTCTTTTTGAGACAGGGTCTTGCTACATAGTTCAGGCTGGCCTTGAACTCACTATGTAGCCTAGGCTGGCCTCAAACTTGCAGTGATTCTCCTGCCTCAGCCTCCCAAGTGCTGTACACCACCATGCCCACCTGCAGCAATGTGATTTATGAATTTCCCTGGAAAGTTCAAGAAATAAGGCTTTAAGCACCAGGTAGAGCATTCTTAGAGGAACAAGAATCCCTTGGCCAAGTTGGGTAGAAAATAGACGAATAAATTCCTATCCTTATCATTCTGTTACCAGCTGACTTGGCTCACCAAACATGTGGCTGGACAGCTAAAATGTCTGGTCCACTAGGAAGGGTCAGCAGTCAGCAGTTGAGGGCTTCCTGGTAGGTCTCAGAACTACCACTGTCCTTTGCTCACAGAGAAAATCTAGGCTGGGGCCTGGCTGGGTATAGCTTTGTCCCTGACAATGCACCATCATCTTGACATGCCTGCCTACACACCACTCTCTCCTTTGCCACTTGTCCTCTGGTGAGCTTCTCATTTTTAAGACCCCAGGACAATGCCCACGCTTTTGCACCCTTCCATCTGTGTTCTCATGGTGCCTTCTGTGGGGTCCAACAGAACATTTCCTATAGGAGCACATTCACTTGTTTATCAGTTATCCTTTCTCACTGGAGAAAAGATCTCACTGAGGCCAACAGCTCTGGCTTTCCACTCTCCCAGCGGCTGGTGGGGTGTCTGACACACAGAGTCAGAGTCAGTGCCCACATGCTGACCGCCTGAGTGGAAGTCCCGCTGTCGGCAGTGGCTGTACACACTTCATCAGGAACGGTGGTGGCTCCTGGGGAGCCCCCTTCCGGCTCCACAAAGTAGCTTCTAGCAGCTCAAGGCTCTTATTGGCACCGCCCCCTCCAAAGAGGAAGCAGAATATTCGGCACAGTCGGCCTCTGCTGTGGGGTGCTCTCCTAGAGGAGGAGCCAGGAGCGGGGCCTTCATTCTTGCTCCCCATTGAGGTCCGCTTTGGACCGTGCCGGCTCCTGTGTGCTGGGTGAGGTGATGTGCCCAGATCATCTGGCTGTCCGTGTTTGGACCCCTCTCGTCATGAGCACTGTTGGGCCATGCCCTGCAAACCTTCCGTGTGGTTCTAACCCAGAGTAGGGCAGCAGCCCTCTGTATTTAGGAAATTTTGAAAAATTGCCTTTTTTCATGGCATCAAGTACTGGAAAAAACGTTTCAAGCTGGGCATGGTGGCACATACCTGTAATCTCAGTATTCAGGAGGCTGAGGCTGGAGGATCATTGTGAGTTTGAGACCAGCCTGGGCTGCCAAGTGAGATCAAGGCCAGCCTGAGCTGCATTGTGAGATCGTGTCTTAAGCCAAAAAAAAAAAGAAGGTTCACCTTTAAGGTCAAGACTGACCTCTAAGGAGGCACGTTTGAGCACGGGGTTGTGGTGGACTCCAGTGGTTCTGCTAGAAGAGTCCACTTTTTCACAAGGGTTCTGCAGATAGTTTAAAGGGGCCTGGCTCTTATCACAGAGGACTATTCCTGGTGAAGATAAGCAAAGAATGTCTTCAAGAAGTGGGTCAACTTCCTTTCCTTGGGATGTTCAAAAAGAGACCACAAAACAATCCAAGTGTTCATGAAAAGATAAGCAAATTGTGTTCTATCCACTGCATGGACTACTGCTTAACAGTAAAAAGGCTCTCTCACAGACATATGCAGCATGTGTGGCTCTCAGGAACATCGTGCTGTGGGAAAGGAGCCGGGCAGAAATGATCGTATAGTATATGGTTCCCCTTCATATGAAAAGTTAGAAAAGATGAACCTAGGGAGATGAAAAGCAGCTTGACACTTGCCTGGGGCTGGGGGTGGGGTGCAAACGACCTGCATGTGGGGCTCCCGTTCCTGCTTGGAGAGATGGAGTTGTTCTCTAGCTGCACTGTGATACTCACTGTTGCCAATTCTGTAAATTAACTAAAACCCATTAAAACTGGGCTCTTACAGTAGAGAATTGTACAGTATGTAAATTATGTGTCAGTGAAGTTGCTAAGCATGGAAGAAAAGTAAGTGTAGATGAAAGAAATGACTGATAAGTTTTTCCTTCAACTTAGGAAAAGAGTGGCAAAGAACAGCCGGGGTGCCACAGCCCTCAGTGGACCTAGGATTTAGGTGTGTGCAGCAGCCTGGAAATCTTTTTCCTTTCCCTTAGTGGTTCTGTCCTTTTGTCCTCGGAGGGGAGAGAGGACACAGAATCTTCTTTCTGCTAAAGACACACAAGCCAGAGAGCCCAGCAAGAGGAACACAATTGGCTACCTGCACGGCCCCTCTCACACAACCTCTGAGCTCCCCGGGCTCAACAGTTCCTTTATCTCCTCTGGGGCTGGGGATATAGCTCAGTGGAATAAGCGCCTGCCTAGCAGGCGCAGGGTCCTGAGTTCAATCCCCAGTACTGCCAAAAAAAAAAGAACAACAACAACAAAAAAACCTGTATCTCCTCTTTTAGCTGTGACTTCTGTCAGTCAAGCGCAGAGCACAAAGGCCCAAATTATCAGCGTGACCAAGTTCACCCTACACATTTCAGCTCCAGCCTTGTGAAGTGTCATGGATTTCTGTGGGAGACAGTCCTGAAGGGGGCAGCTGGGAACACAGCCCCAGGCCCGAGGCCCCAGGTAGGGGCCGGCTGGCCTGAGGTAAGAGGTATGCTGACCAGCCTGGGCTGAGAATGGCCAGATAGCCAGTCAAGGACTCCAACCCATAAAACTCAGACTATCTAGAAAGGAACAGTGTGCCACGATGGAGTTGGGAAGAATAGCAACCATCCTAATGATACATGACCACAGCTGTCCACACTCTCACACTTTTCAGGCATCTCTCATGATCTCTTACTTAGTCCTCATAAGCTCCAGGCAGGACCGCCATTAGTAGCCCAGGAAACTGAGGAAAAGAGGTAAGATTATTGGCAACAGGGCTGGGACTCAGAGTCAGTCCTTTTGACTGGAATTAATTATATATGCCATATAATTACTCCTTGGCATCCACAGGGGATTTTTTTTTTTTAAATTTTATTTTAAAGACAAAAGAATGGAGACATATGAACCAGAGAAGCCATAAACAATACAGAAAATACAAAGTTATACAGAATATAGTAGGGAATTAGAACTGGATGTTGTATTACATAGTTACCTTCACATTAGTTAACACAAAAACATTAAAGGAAATACCAAATTATAGATAAGATAGTAGGGAATTTGCACTGGATGCTGTATAATATAAAGTTATCTTCATTTCTGCTAGTACAAAA
>PVLD010013971.1:0-53994 GCA_004027595.1 Dinomys branickii | reverse complement strand
GGTAGGAGAGAGGGAGGGGAAAAGGAGGAGAGGAAAAGTGAGACATTGTAAAATATTTTTAAAATAGCAAACCTAGGCAAGTAAAATGCAATTAATAGGCTGACAAAACAGAAAAATGGTTCAGAGGGAGGTGGGATGTTAATTTCTGGCAAATGGAAATGTATAAGATTCAGAAGAAAAGGGAATGGCCTAGCATGTCTCCCATGATAGTGATATTCAATTTTTTGTGTGTGTGCTTAAACTTGATTTGACTATTTAAAAGGATAAATATCCCTGACCACTTTACCTTTTAGATTTTTTTTCCTTTCTTATGACTTTTAATCCTCTGAATAATAATATATAGGAGTGCATTTTCCTTATTTTTAGCCATGTGTCCATAAAATATCTCATAGTGCTAGATCAGTTGTCTCTTAAATTTAATTTTTATACATTTACCAGTGCATTTTATTACAGTGGAGAGGTCTGTGAGCCTGCATCTTTTCGTCAGGAGCATATAGATTCTTTTCACATTCAGCTATTTCAGTTGATAAAAGAATTGCTTTTTCTGAGTTTCCCTCGCCAAGAGGACTACAGAATGGCTACATGCACAAAAAAAATGACTGTTCTGACATCGCCACTGAATGGCTTTACTTTCTCACACATTCTTGGACCGTGCAGTGTTTTCCCCGTGGAGGCCTGGGACCTGCAGATCACTGTGGCAGACTCAATAAATTGAAAAAAGAAAAACCACAAAGATGTTTATTATTTTATTATCCTACATTTTTGTTTCTGTCCTTATGGGCCGATAGCAGTTAAATTTAGGGATCAGCACATATTGTAAATATGTTGACACAGGAACTTGGTATACAGAACTGCATTTCAACAGAACGGGGTTTTTAAATGTCATTCCCTTATAGGAAGAGGAATCATTAATTTTGGCAAAGGGCTATTATACATACATCTAAAGTGGAAAAAGGTACTCTTTGGCCATGAACAACATTTGAGGTATTAGAAAAGTTCCAGAGTTGAGAAAGAAGACATGGAACAAAATAATATTTTAATCAAGTAAATGTGACTATATCTTAGAACATGTAGTATTTTGGAAAGTATGATAACTCTAATAATCAATTATCTTTCCTGATTATTGATGAAAGTATGAATGTCAGACTTGCCTTATACAGTATTGTCTCTCTGTTGAGTAGTCAGTTGCTAAACATCCATGTCAATAATTTTCACATGGTGTTGGTCTGGCTTGTAGACTTATCTTTACAACTAATGGATGTGATAGAAGAGAATCACAATAAAATTCTCTTCATGACCAAAAGAAACATGAGGGGAATGTAAAATAATGCTTAAGATCAAGGGTTTGGAGTAAAAAGGATAGGACTTGATTCCTAAATCTTGACTCTGCGATTTTGGGGCTGCTCTAGTTTCCTTTTGAACTCTTTGTACTCTTAACTCTTTCATACATAAAATGCTGATGTTTATTTCAAACACTAAAGTTTAGTACCATAGAGAGTACTTACTAAGTGGAAGATTTTGGTGAAAACAAATGTCACCTTATTGGAATTGTGGATTCAGATAATTTCCCAGGGCAGGGCTATAGTAGGATGTAGACATACAGGCAGTCTGTGATCTGTGTATGGGAGAAGATGGCAGGGAAGAGGAGAGGGCAGATGAAAATTTTTAAATGCCATTCACTTATAGGATGAGGAATCACTACTTTTAGCACAGATTTCTTACAAACACACATCAAAAAGGAAAAAGTCTTCTTTGGCCATGTAAGACATTTGAGTTAAAAGTTGCCCAAGACAAACTGAAACTGCTTGACTATTGTCACAGAACAGTTCACAAAGTCCTGGTTGAAGGAATTCTAACTAAGCAGTGAAAAGATCCTGTCCTGTTCGAATGACCACCTGTGTGCAGACATGAAAGAGTAACTGACGATGTTAATATCTAGGAAGATGGTAAACAGGGTGCAGAGTGTAAATAAATGGTTGTCACCAAACATGGTAGCAAAAGCAACCAGCTAATACGTAACCAAGGGAAGATGGGGTGTACACAGCTGGGAGGCCGGCTACTAGAAGCAGTAAGCTATAAAAATGTGTGTTAGCACTGTGATGGTGAGGTATGGGGTGCAATAATATGTAGCACCAGGACCAACTTCTGAGATGACAGTCTGTTGAGCTCTACAAGATGATGTACTTAGAACTACTTGGTACTTTTGTTTAATGGTTTGTTAGGAATTATTAGGATCTTTAACAAAGAGTTCATATTTTATTTGCCCTGGGACCCAGACATTCTGTAGGCCAGTCCTGTGTAGCATGCCTCTTTATGTTAAGTGGTTTTCAACCATAGTGATTCCTATACATCATCCCTTTTCCATCTCTAGAACATTTGACAATGTCTAGACTTTTCTGATTTTCCTGAGCAGGAATGTGTTCCTGGCGTTTACTAGGTAGAGTCCAGGGATGCTGTCAATCTCCTGTCATGCACAGATAAATTCCTCATGATAGAATTACCTAGCCTGAAATATCCATAGTGTTGAGACTGGGAAATGCTAACAGCCTGAAGGCAGTTTTACACAAAGATTTATCTGTAGACAGCTGGCCAGTATTACAGTCACCTAATTTGGAAAGCTGCAAAGTAAACTTCAGAGGAACGAAGCTTCATACAGTTTTGTGTTGCACACTGTGTCCATAATCTTCCTGCTAATGGAAGGATGCATTTTTATAATTGACTAAAGGTGTCATAAAATTGAACCAACCAACTTGATACTCAGGGAGAATCGTTTGACTTGGCAGCTATAATCATCCCCGCAGCAGTACCTGTGTAACTCTCATGATTCTAACTTTTAATATCTGGCAATGAAAAGTTGAATTCTGGCTGAGTAGTCAGAAAAGTATCTTTTCAAAGTGCCAAACCATGCTCCTGCTGTAGTTCACTTCTGGGTCAGTTTCCTATTAGCTCAGAGAAAACATCTTATTCTCTTATATTCATTGGTTAAAACAATGCTATGCTTGAAGCAGAGTTCTCTTAAAAATTTTTGGAATCATCGCTGTACTATGTAAACAGACCTCCTCAACCCTTTGCCCTATAGTTTTGTTCATTTGTTTTTGTGGCTTATAGAGACTGAGTTAAATAGCCTTGCTTGCTGGAGATTGTTTTACATGGACCAAAATTGTAGGTTTCCTCCCTACGTAGGCAGGATTACTTTAGCCACAGGGAAACTATTTTATGGCTACAGATCTATCACCTACATCTAAGGGTCACATTCTCAGAACTGTTGACAAGTATGATCAGGGACACAAAAAGGAAAACAAATGATGGGAAATTGATAGGCTCATTAACACAACTGGTAAAATAACTTAAAATGCAGGTCCTGACTACTGTATGGGACAGTAAGGCTATTTATGCAAGATAGAGAGAGACACACACAGAGGGAGAGAGAGAAAAAAGAGTTTCTTTAAAGTTTGATTTTATACTATAGAATTTCCCCTAGATGTTTCTTCCCACCTGGTGTGTAAACATTTTATCACTCTCCTGAAACACTGAAGGAGTGTAACTAAGTTACATTATTTTTGAAGGAACTATCATTTCTCTGCTTTTAAATTATTTACATATGAGTCACGTAGACTTTAACATGCCATTTCAATGTTTAAAAGTGATTTCGTGATGTTAATATAATGACTATGTTTTGTGCATATCACATAACCCAAGACCTCAGGCAGAGTTACAAAGTCCTGGGACTCAGGCTCTTCAACATCTGAACTGTTTAACATGAGAGTGATTCTGCCTGGCAGCAACTCTTGTTATATCTATTAAAAACTTTTAGAAGGTTTGCTTTTCACACATAATACAAACTACAAGAGAATCAATCTTGTTAAACAAAGCGATTTTAATGTATTACTCCGTGGTATGTTCTCCATGTGGACAACTTGAGGACTGTTTCCTTACTGCACATTTTACATGTTTATACTGTTTTAGTGGTTTTTTTTTTATCCTAAAGTTACATATAGAGAATAATATTTTTCCTAAGGGTATATATTTATTTTTATTTATTTATTTATTTATTTTTTTTTGGCGGTACTGGGGTTCGAACTCATGACCCTGCGCTTGCTAGGCAGGCGCTTATTCCACTGAGCTATATCCCTAGCCCCTCCTAAGGGTATATAAATAACTAGTTCAGCTCCGTTTTTTTTTCTGAGTTGATTACACCATCATCATTCTGGTCTAAGAGGGTTATTTTTTTCCTAACGAGTTTTTTACCAACAACAACAACAATTCTTGTCAATAAAAATAATATTTCAAACATCAAATGAGAAATAACTCATGTAAATCATTTCAGAGAGGAAAAGGAATTTTACAAAAGAAAATATAATCCTTAGCACATGCTAGGGATTAAATTACCATGCCCTCCTCCTTCAAAATTACATATTGAAATCCTTACCTGCTATACTTGGAGGTGGCTTTGAAGAGGAGACTGACAGCAAACACTGGCTTGGAGTGTCCCTGATAGAACAAGACTGGTGCACTTAGGAGAGGAGGCAGTTAGAGCACGGACAGGTACAGAGGAGGGATCACGTGAACAGACGCAGGCAGACGGTGACCAGCCCAGTCACCTGCAAAAGAGCCTTCTCTCCCGGCCTCAGAAGAAATTAACTCTGCCAATAACTTGTTTGGAATTCTAGTCTCCAAAACTGTGAGAAATATATTTCTGCTGCTTAGTTCACTCGTCTGTGGTATTTTTTACGGCAGCCTCAGCAAACTGATACATCTGACCGATGTAGGCATTGAGTGCCACACCTTTCAGTCACAGGGTCAAGTACCCGACACCCACAAGTTAAAGGAGGAGGGTTTATTTTGGCTTATAGTTTTAGAGGTTTCAGTTCATAGCTGGGGGGCTCCAAGGTGGATAGCAGGGATAGCAGAAGGACATTGAGGGAAACGGCCCCATCTGTAGCAGCTGGGAAGCAGAGAGATAGGGAAGGGCTGGGAACAAGAACACACCCTTCCGCACCACATCCCCAGCAAGCCAGACCTTCTCACAGCTCCTTCAACAAGGAACTCAGGAGTGAATTTACCCGCTGATGAACTTAATGACCCCACTGTGCAAGCTCCTTCCAAAAGCCACACCTCTTGGGACACATGTGGGGATATTTTAGGCCTGAATCATAGCAGAACAATCCATGGCCTTCTGTTTCCTTGAGTTCCTTTATTTACTTTTATTTTCACTAATGTTCTCAGTACATCATGATTACATTCATTTGGGGAGTTGCTGTGTGTCCATAACACTTCTCACTTTGTTTTACTTCCCCCTCCACTCCATTTCTTCCCGACTTTCCCCTCTCTCGGTCTCCTTCCCATTTACAAAAGATCTACCTCCCTCTTTCCTATTCAATGCCTTTATTGTGCTCTTTAAATTATGTTTACCTTTGGATTCTCATACAATATGATATTTAAGCTTATGTGTCTGATTTGTTTCATTTAATATTATGGTTTCAAGGTGTATCCACTTTCCTACAAATGATTCAAATGTATCCTTCTTTATGGCAGAATAGCCCTTCACTGTGTATAAATACCACATATTTATATTTTAGTATTCATTGTAATACTTTTTAAGCAGCAGAAGTGCAGTAAAAGCTTTTATTATTGCACATGACAATTTAGAGAGAGAGAACAGGATGCATTTACTCTTTTTAAAGGAAGATATTTGACTTCTATCTGTATGTGTTTGCAGTGCGTAAAGATTATATTCACCATAGGAAATATTATGGGGGACATTTTCAAACAAGGACTGATTAGCCAGGGATTGATAGATGCTGCCTCTTCTTGGCCAAAGAAGGAAGAATCACACACGCCTTCTCTTTGTCTTTTCCTTTCTTTCTGCTGAATGTTAGTGCCCAAGTCAGCTCTGTACATGGAGCCTCTATCAGCCCGAACCCTTGAGAGAGAGAATAGAGAAGCAGCACGGTTCTTGATGCGGCATCTTCATGGGACTGCAATTTAACAGGAAACCTCTTCAGTGTTAAACCACTGACATCATGCAGGTCATCTGTAGGTCAGCTGGCATTACCCTGCATTATACAGAAATTGTTACATGCGTTGGGTGCTCCTAAAATTAAAGCCTAAAATATATGGTGCTGGTTTAGCAGGCAGGCAGCAGTCAGAGAGGAAACTTACGCCACAGAAAGAACCATGATTTTAGTGGCAGAACATTTGGTAAAATTGCCTGGAACATGTTGGAATACTTGTTTACTATGTCTGGTAGGGGAAGAGGTTGGAAAAAGTCAGATATTAATAGCTTATTTTGGTTGTTATTTGCTGAGTTTAGCAAGTTATTACAAGGAAAGAGATGAGCTTAGGCAGTAATTGGTGTGATTGAGAACAGACAGAGGAGAAAAAACAGGGTAGGAATTTGGGGCCTCCTGGGGTAAGATAAGCTTCCATTGCCAACAAAGCGTTTGTTCTTGAAGACCTGTTCAGAGTCATCACTGTGTCAGAGATTATACTAAGCGTGCATCTTTTCATCCATTTCATAGCTATGGCAGTAATGTAGTCACCAGGACTTGAAAGCGAGAACTTACTAAGAAACCAAGAGGAAAGAGTCAGGTTTGGGAATAATGTCTAGAGAGAATGTTGAGTGTGATTATTGAAACATGGATGCAAATAGTCCAGGTTAGGGCTGCCAGGTTTAGAAAATAAAAATGCAAGACAGCCAGTAAAATTTGAATTTCAGACTAAAAAATAATGTTACAGTGTAAGCATGTCTCAAGGGACATACATAAACTAAAACAATATTTGAGTGTAAATAAATGTCTTCATCATGATAAAACACAAATTGTTGCCCTGCTTACACTCATTTCTCTACAACCTTTACAAAATGGTAATATGCCCTTGAGGCTTTCTTATGCTCAAACATTTTTTTCTTATCTGAAATTCAAATTTAACCAGATTTCCTGTGTTTTATCTGGCATTTCCAAGTCAGAAGCTTTCAATCTTTTCAGTGGAACTATCTGATGAAGTATCCATGAGCCCAAACAAAGATATCTTTTGTGTTGGGGGTCTTAAATGTTATTGGGCCCCTAAAATAGCAAGAGAAGGAAGTGAAATTGGAAATCTAAGTCCAGGGAGGAGGATATTAATTCTTAATGATGACTTCACATGTAGATATCAAAGGTATTTAGGGAAAATTCTTTCAGGAGTTACCAAGAATGATGAATCAGGATATTTCTCCTAGAAGCAGAATAAGGGTTTAGTTCATTACTCACAGAATAAGGGTTTAGTTCATTACAGACCTACTTGCAATTTGTACCTCTGTGTGCTTCCCTATCATTTCTGTGCCTAGAAATGATGTTTCATGTCAGTGATACTGATCAATTGTCCCTGAGCCATCATTTTGTGTTCTATATAAACATGGAGTGTAGATAAGGTGAGTGTCTCAACTGAAGGCTAGAGATCTAGCCTTTGGCTTAGATACCATAACTAGATGCCAACCAGAACACGTCCCTCAGAAAGAAGTGTATGGTTCCCCTCTGTGTGAAGGAGTCCACACATGGACACTTAGAGACTAGAAGGCTGAATACTGTTATAATCTGTCAAGTAATTGTTTCCCAGGGTGTAGGCAAGAGTTAGCAATTTTTTTTTTGCCAAATTACGAACAGTACATATTTAACATGTTGCAAGCCAAACGGCAAAGTAGTGGATATCATGTATGGATTTCAATAGAAACCATTAAACATAACCCATTTTTAGTTTGCAGGTAGCACGTCAGATGTTACCAATACTATAGTTTATGGTTCATGGACGAAAGGAGCTTCTTATCTAGGGGTTTTTTACTTCTCAGGCCCCTGGATCTCCAGTGGTGCGTTCAGTTAGCGTACGTACTTCTACAGGCTCCTTTTCCTTTGGATGGGCTCATGTAACTAGTTTTTAACCAACTGAATGTAAGCTGTGTAAGCAATGGGTCGCTTGCATGAAAGCATGCTGTCCCCACATTTTCTTTCCTGTACAGTTACCTCACTTAGATTCTTAAGATAAACAAGAAGACCAGCAATTAAAAATGCACGACAGAAATGAATTAGCTCCCTAATGAAAGGGTAAAGCAGTGTCTACAACCCAGGAACATGTGCATTGTTACAGTGTATGAAAAAGCAATAATTTTCTGTTACAGTAAGCCATTGGGATCGTGTGTTTTATTCATCACTGCATATGGTATTATGCCCATTAAAAATGCTGCTCATTTCACAGAAATGTTTCAAGACTGTGAGTGTCCATTTCAATGAGGTAACCCGCTGGAAGCCTAGACTTCATGCCCATTAAACAATTCTCTTATGTTAATTCTACCAGATCCAATATGCAATCTTTTCATCAATAACATACCTGGATGGCGCCTTCTCAGTTCAATACATTCATACTAAATTTGATTGGCTTTTTACTCATTTAATGAGGGCTTTTTCAAATTTACCCCCAAATGATAAAATTTTATCTTTAAAATTCTTTTCAATGACACACAAACTTTGGCTACAATTGTAAGAGGAATCTATGAACTCTGCAAAAATTTTGAAATTTTTCTGGTTACCTATTTTACACATATTCCTCTTTTCATGCAATCAGTGAAAAATTAATAGTGTTGCCCTATTATTATGGAAGGGAAAATATGAAGTTACATGAACAGCAAGGTTATTTGCATTTGATCATAAAATTCATAGCCTTGTAAAGTCATTAATTTGGGGACTAGAGGAGACACTCTGAGGCATACATGATATCCATCCTCTTTCTACCAATGAGAAAAAAAACCATTTATATTTTATTTAACTTTTAAACAATTAAATATTGAGTAAAATAATTAAAAGCCATTAAATCTTTGAACTGTGACAGGCTAGACGCAAAGGAAAATAGAGTGATGAAGTAAACCGAGAGATTTCTAAGACTAACTGATCATTTTTTATGTGTGACCAGACAGCAGAGAATAAAGTGGTAATTTAACTCAGGAGATAGGAACAGACAAATGTCCATGATCAGAAAGTATATTTGCTTTGGCATCTTCTCTCAGGTAAAATTTTTTTTGGCACTCTCTTCCAGGTGAACCTCTCTTCCTTTGTCGAGTCAGACAGTTTGTTACACATGACATTTTGAAGTGCAATTTAGAATCATGGACTTTAAAAGATATACACTGGATGTGAATGACCACCCTGTGTAGAATAGGTTGCAAACTTAAGTGAGTATGATTTTTCATGCTTGTTTCATGATCAGTAAAAGTTCTAAAGGGTAGCTCTAGAAATGAATGTCATAAATGCAGTTAAATAAATCTTTTATAATCTTACAAATAATGATTAATCCAGTAAAAACAGATTTTATAAATCACATATGTCACATGAAAAATAAGCCACATTTTCTTAATTTGATAGTAAAATTCAAACAGCATACAGTTACAGCATCAGCAGCAAGGGAAGTCTGGTTTGCAGAAAGGCATTACAGGTTTAGGTTTCACCTTTCTACTGTGTGCTGGTTAAGATATTGTTTCTTCACAAGCTTTCTAGCTCCTTAAATGCAGTCTTTATTTATTTCTCATCCTTTTTAAGTGTATGTGTGTGATTCTTTATGAAAAAAGTAGCGAATGTGTTTCTCAGTTCATTAGAGAATGAGAAATCTGGTATTTGTAAGTTCACCAGATTCTTTTATACTGGGATAAACACAATTTGACGGTTCTGGAAAGCTAGCTTTGAATACATCATGCAGTTGGCTCAGAGGACAATGTCTGCCAACCTTTTACTGAAACAGTGGTCCTTTTAAGATCGAATGGCCCTGAATCAAGGCCAGCAGTTTTCTGAAGCTGTTGATTTCAAGCAGGTGCCTAAAGTGGTATCTTTCTATGGTCTGTTGGCCATTTCAGAACTTTAGAAATGTAATGGTCAATTCATTAGAAAGAAACAAATAACCAAATAAATTTTACAAGAGGACTTCAAGATGGCAACTGGGTAGGCAGCAGAGAGAGAACCTCCTGGAGGAATGCCACTCAGACAAAGGAATATAGGAATATAGTGACATGTGAAGGACACAAAGGAAAGAGGTGGGTATCCTGAACTCAAGAAGGATCTGAAATGGGAACTGAAGCCTTCGGAAAGACTAAGCAAAACCTCTTCTGGAGGAAAGGATTGGAGATCCGCCATGGCGCAGTTGGAGGGAGAGGAGACCAAGAAGGAGGAAGTCATCCCTCCAAACACACCCTTGGCCCACGCCCTCGTTCCGGCATTCGCAGCTTCAGCTTCAGAGGCCCACACTCACGGAAGCCTCCCGACTCAGCCAGGGGAGAGCAGAGTTCCGAGAGCTGGTCCAGGGCTGGAGAGGGGAGGGCGCAGCCAGGAAAAGACGCAATAGCAGTCGGGAGCAGTTGTTGAACCCAGTGTGAGGATGAGAGGTTACGACAGCCACTGGAGCAGAGTCCCCACCCTGCAGCAGCCTTCCTAATCAGTGCCTGGAGAGAATCAATGCAACTAGTATACAGCGCACCACACCCGGCTCTGCACCTGCCTCGAGGCGGTGGCCCCCTGCCTCTCTGCTGGGTGAGCGGCTATAGGCAGAGAGCAGCGGGGAACCTCAGCGGTGAGCCACGGCGGCTCCCAGGGATCTGGTCAAGGAGCAGACAGGGACTCCAGCACTGCAGCCGGAGGGAGATGCAGATGGAGGTGGATCGCGTGGCTCCACGCCCTTCTCACTCCAACATCAGGCAGGAAGCATGAGCTGGGTTGCTGGGACTCAGCTCCCACCCTGAACTCTCTCTGGAGCACCTTGAGACTCGGCGGCTTGAGCAAGCACTGCCTGTTTCTGGCAACAATGGAACGAATCTACAGACTTCACGACTCACCCCAAACTATTAATGTGAACGCCAAGAGGGTGTCCTTACAGCTTGCACATATGAACCTTGCATGAACCCATAGCGACGGATTAGATGAAAAGCAGCAGACCAGGAGTCTGAAAAACAACAACACACTCTACACAGCAGATTCGAGAAAATCCTCCAACTCTATTCTAGAACTAATCTTTAGACTCAGTTCATACACTGAACTAACACAGTGAGAATGGCCTGGGGAGATATCAAGCCCTTATACCAAGCATCGTAAGTTCGTCCAATGCCCAGCTGCAAAGGGTGGGGAACGGTAATACTGGAGATCAGGAGGAAGGAGGAGGAGAAAAAAGGGCCTCTGGCATTGAGGCAACGGGACAGAGTCGAACGGGTAACCGAGGGCAGTCCGATGGGGGCGCATGCCCCACAGCTGCTCCGCTGCGGGCCCCACGGCTGCTCTGCTGTAGGCCCTGCTGAGGACACCTCACAGACTGGACCCGCCCCCACCCATAGCACGGTGACAGGCTGGAGCTGGGCGGTCCGCTGTGAGCATATGTCCTTTTCCACCTCTGACCATGGCAGTTTGTATACACTCATGTATGTTATAGTATAGTCTGAGGCAGCTATATCTCTTCCCAAGGTGAGAGTCCAGGGGTATAGATAATCCCAGGAATAGAGTTATTATCACAGGGAAGATGAATGATTGAGTGGTAGGGCAACAGAGATGAGGGAGGAGAAAAATTAAATGATCAAATGGGCCATCATCTGTGCAACTGAGTGACAGATGTGAAGGTAACGTTATGTAGGACAGCGTCCAGAGCTAATTCCCTTCTATGTTGTCTATAATTTGTATTTCCTCAATCGTTTTCATATTAACAGAAGTGAAGATAACTTTATATTATACAGCATCCAGTGCTAATTCCCTACTATCTTCTCTATAATTTGGTATTTCCTTTAATGTTTATGTATTAGCTAATGTGAAGATAATATTGTGTGATACAACATCCAGTGCTAATTCCCTACTATATTCTGTATAATTTTGTATTTTCTGTATTGTTTATGGCTTATTCTGGTTCATATGTCTCCATTCTTTTGTCTTTAAAATAAAATTTAAAATTCAAAGAAAAAAAAAGATCAAACAGGCTCCAGTCACCAAGCATTAGGGCCAAAATTAGTCAAGTCATTTAAATAGCAGAGAAGTCAAGAGAGTCCACCCAAGTTTGTTATAAATAGCTAGACTCTTACATGGGAATTTAATCTCATTCTCCTGGAATCCAAATCTTGCACCAATTTACTCTAGGCTAGCAATGTAGTTTTGTTTTTCTCCTAAGTAAGAAAATGTAATTAGAAAGTTTTTTTCTCAAGTACCTTGGATTTGGTAGGATCAGCAAAGGTTCTTTCCAAAAGGCAAAATAGACATATTTGTCTCAGACCAAGTGGTCTTTGTCACAACTGCTCCTTTTGTGTTCGCTCAAGAAAAAGCATAGACAAGAGGAGCAAGCACAGGCATCGCTATAGGACAAAATGTACCGTGCACATGCTTTAGAGTGAGGACTTTAAGCAGCTCACATGAGAAAGAAAACAGACTGCCACTAACTTGGTTATCATTATCATCTATGTAATAAATAGCAGTTCCTAAATTATTTTTTCACCCCAAATTCCTCCAAGGCTGCTAAAAATACCAGTATTTTCATAAACCCTATAAAATAAATGGGTTTAAGGACAGACAGAGTTAGCTGAAATCAAAGCGAGGAAAAATGGTTTATTTTGGTGTTTTTTTCTTTGTTTTTGTCTTTTGAAAGTTGAGCGACCCTACAGGATAGGGAAGGGAGGGGTCCTCAACATTACCATGTGAAGGAGTCACTTGGAGGTCTTTGCTTATGTACAGTTTGCTGGACCTCACTGTGTGAGATTTTGTTGTGTCTGTGTTGTGTTGTGTTGTGCTGTGTTCTGTTTAGTTTTGTTTTAATACTTATTCAGACAGTCTGGCAAGGTGCCGGAGAATTTGCGTTTCCAAGGTTTCCTGTGCCATTGTTTCCTGTGCTATTGTTTTCCTGTGCTACCTGGAGAAACATTTACCCAAAATACTTAAAACAGAATCTCCAGGCTAGATTTCTAGGCAGAGAAAAATTAAAAATTCTCCGCTATGAGGATTCCACATTCAAATGCCTTTGAAATCAGTGGCTAGCATATATGCAGCTTTGCTCAGTACTTTTGTAAAATAAATCTATTTTTAAATACAACCTGTCACTTGATTATTTTGGAAAGTAGGCAATAAATCATTAGAAATGGATTTCACAAATGTGAGGACTTTCAATCATTGAGAAATCATTTATGGCTGCAAAAGACTTGAAGTTTCTATCTTTCTGCTTCTATCTTTCATGGTTAAAGAAAAGTGAAGTCTGTTTTCTATATGTCTTACTCAGGATGATTGCAATGGGGACGATAGCAATGAGGGTAGTTTACTAAAGAAATAAATGGTCATTTTCCCACATCTTTATTTATTAGGACTCTGTGTTATAAGTGATCTGATCTACAGAAATATTTAGTTCATTTTATAATATGCTCCAACTTAGACATTAGAGGATGAATGCCTTATATTAGAGTTTTAGAGTTACATTATTTTCCTCTGTTGCTAGCCTAGCTGGGAAGACCTACTGTGACTTCAAACCAGAATTACAGAAAAGGAAAAAAAAGTGCCTTGCAATACCTGTGGAATTTTGGGAAATGATAGAACAGATGGAGGAAAATTACATAAGATTAGATTGTGCAATTCCATAATTATTCTTAGTTAACAGCTATAATTCTTATTTTCTGGTTACAAACATCATATGGCTTTCCGGAGGGTTCAGACTCCATTATTTTCAATGTTATTTTGAAAATTACGTTTTCAGAGTAAGACTCGGAGCATTTAACGGGCAGATTAATGTGTGTTTCACGGAAATTAGAAGAGTGACAATATGTGTTCCACCGCTCTTTCCCTCGTAATCACCGCCCCGGACCAGCTGGGCTTTAGATCTGCTGAGTGGAAGTTCAGAGTTCATTGTGCAAAACTTTAGTCATTTGCCTGCTTACTCCAAGTACTGTTCAGACTGGAGCAGACTACGGGGTTTTCTTTGTAAAAGGTTTCTGCCTTATGGGCCAACTATCTCGTTAACTCTTACTTTATTTAGGAATTATGCTTATGAGTGCAACTATGAAAAGAGGATGAGAACTTCCTGGAATTTCTTTCCAGAGAATTTAGATGAATGCGCGCGCGCACGCACGCACGCACACGCACACACACACACACACACACAAACACACGTATTGATAAGAAAAGATGGTAAGAAAACACTGCATGCAAATTATTTATTTATAATCACAACCTGTATTACTTTGAATAATCCTGACAGGTTTCAGGCATTATTTGTTATCTACAGGGAAACAGGGTGTCTTTTTCTGGCTAATTTTGTTATTTTTCCTTTGTCCTATTAAAATGTTGTAGATAGAAATTTGGGGGTGTGCTCTCTTTCTGTAATTTGATCTAAGCACATTGGTGACTTTTGGATAAATGTAATTTTCAGAAGCATATCTTTTAATTTAATTCTTTGTCCTGATTTTCTCCAGATCATTTGTTCTGCTAATAATAGATCTGTTATTAAATAAAAATATGAAATCCACTTTAAAAATATAGTGTTTTGTAGAAAATGCAAGGTAATTTATTCTTTTGTTGTTTTATAGTGCATATTCTACAGCAATGTCAGTTTAGATGACATCACCAATTGCCCTCTCGAGAGAAAGTCTAGTTAGGAAAGAAAATCTAGGCTCAGAAATATTTTATGTCTCACTTCTGCAGTCCTGATCAAATAACCCTTGTTCAGTGATTCTGCTGAATTGTTATGTTATTTTCCTTTCTCACATTCTTTGGAAATCTGTACAAATTTCTCTTGTCTCTTGATTTTTTTTTTTAACTTAGCATTTTTCTCTATGTAAAATTTGCTTTTTCCTTTCTATTCACTCTTGCATTTAAGCATTTGCAGTTATCCTTCCAGGCTGAAGAGGTAACTTTCTTCCTCATTTCTCTAGTGAGGAATTGTCTACTGTGCCCACACTTCCAACTGAACATGGTCCCAAGGATAAATCAGAGAGCACTAGGTGGACCAGAGGATTCTATTCTGGGCATCTAGTCATTTTGATGACGGACTTCATAGACCCACCGGCTATAGGGCTGTGAAGACTTAGTTGGCTAGATGTTGAATCTGAGAAAACTGTTCATGAAAGGACTGAGAGATTTTTACAGGGGTAACATCCACAAGTTGATATAATTGGGCTATTGCTCATCCTCTTGCAAAAACTTCAGTTTGAAGCTACTTACAGATGGAAATGCCTCCATGGGAAGTAAGAAATGAGAGAGATGCCAGCACTTACATAGAGTACAGAAATATTAAAAAAGTCATTGAAGAGGATAAGAACTGTTTCATATCATCTACATCACTCTTCATTAAGCCCAGCAGCACAGCATAGAGAAAGATAACCTCTACGTGGAAGGAGTCCAATGAACACTTCATTTTGCTGAAGACCTCAGCACCACGTTTATGGCAGAGTGGACAGTCACAGTTTTCAGGCTTTCCTCAGCACATCATAGCCCTTAAGGTCTCAGACACGATGACTGCTGCATGTCTAACCTAAGTATATATATATTCAACACCAGTACATTTAAATATGCAAAGCAAATATTAGCAGAGCTGAAGGGAGAAATAGCAGTGCAATAATAGCAGAGGATTTAAATTCCCCGCATTCAACAGTGGATAAAGCATGCAGACAAAAATATACACACACAGACACACATACGTACATCATTATTCATACATAGAATCAGGAAACAGTGAGCTTGAATAATTTTCAGACCAAACAGCCATCACAGATATACCTAACATTCCATCCCATAGTAACAGAATGTATATTCTACTCAAGTATACATGGAATATCCTCTGGGATAGATCACATTTAGGCCACAGCACAAATCTAAACAAATTTAAGATGACTAAAATTTTACCAATTATGTTTTTTGACCAGAGCAGCATGAAACTAAAAACCACTATGATAAAAAAAAATGTTAAAAATCCCCAAGTATGTAGAAAATAATTAACGCATTTCTGAACAAGGGGGTCAAAGAAGTAATCAAATGGAGAAAATCCTGAGAGAAACAAAAATGGAAAACAATGTAACAAAATTTATGGGATACAAAAGGAACAGTTTTAAGAGATATGCTTTCAAAATATTTGTATTGAGAAAAAAATTCAATAAATAACACGTCAAATAAGTAGAAAGCGAACAACAAATGAAGCCCAATGTTAGTAGACAGAAGGAAACAACACAGCTCAGATCAAATAAGTAAAACAGAGACTAGAAAAGCCAGAGGAAAATAGATACTAAATCCATTTTTTAAAAAAATTAATCAACTTTTAGCTATGCTAAGAGAAAATAATGAAAACTCAAATAAAAGTATAAATGAAAAAGGGGAAATTAAAATAAATAATACAAAACACCTAAGAGATTACTGTGAATATTTTTACACTTAATAGTATATAATTTAGAGAAAAGTATCAGTTTCTAGAAATATACAACTTACTAAGACTAAATGATGACAAAGAAAAAATAAAAAACCCAAGCAGATAAAAATAAGCCAAGAACCTGGATTAGAAATCAACATACCTTCCAAAACAGAAAAACCTACACTTGGTTGTTTTGCTGGTGATTTTTACCAAGTATTTAAGTAAGACTTCAAGACAGTCCTTCTCATACTTTTCCAAACATTAACAGGGAGAGACCACTTCCAAGTCTATGCTGTACACTCAGCATTACTCTGTTACACAGCCAAGACCAAAATCTCAGAAAGAAAAAAAAAAAGAGGTAACTATTCCTGATGAGCATAGTTGCAAAAATTCTCAACAATATACAGTATTGTCAAACAGAATTTAACAGAATAGTAAAAGGATTTCATACCATGATCAAGTCAGCTTTATCCTGGGATAAAAGGATGGTTTAGCAGATGCAAATCAATCAATATATTGCATTACATAAAAATAAAGATTAAAAATTGTTCAATCTCAATAGATATAGGAAAAACATTTAACAATATACAATACTCTTCTCATGAAAAAGCTCAGCAAATTGGGCAGAGAAGATCTTTACTTTAAAATGATAAAACCACATTTGATAAAATCACAGCTAACATCACAGCTAAAGGAAAAAGCTGAAACTTTTTCCTCTAAGATAAAGAACATGATAGGGTGCCCATTCTGTTCAATAAAGTACTGGAAGTTGTAGCCAGAAAAATTAGGCAAAAAAAGAATTAAAAGCCTCCAAGTTGGATGAGAATCAGTAAAATTATCTTTCATTGCACATTGCAAGATTTAAATAAACCTGAATGTATGAATTCAATAAAATTGTAGGGTATTCACAAATATACATTGTTAGTATCCCACCATAATGAACTGTCTAAAAAGATTTACAAAGGAGCATTAAAATTTATAATAGTATCAAGAAGAATAAAATAAATAATTTTCCCAAGGAAAAACTCTGTACGCTGAAAACTGTGAAAACTGATGACAAAAAATTGAAGAACACGGAAGTGAACGGAAAGATATCTTGTGTCCATGGGTTGGTGTGTTAGTCAGCTTTCTGCTGCTATAACAAGCATCTGAGATAATCAAAGCCATATTAGAAAAGGTTTATTTTGGCTCACTGATTTGGAGATTTCAGTCTATGACAAAGAGGTTTCCTTGATTCTGGCATCGAGGAATACATCATGGAGGAATTCTGTTTACTTCATAGTTGGAAACAAGAGAGAACTTAAAACCCCAAATTCTTTTCCAGGGAAAGCCAATAACCTAAGATCTCCCATTATTTCCCATCTCTTAACAGTGTTGAACCAGTGGGCCTTTTGGAGTTGGTTATTCAAGCTATGGCAATTGGGAAAATTATTATTGTTAAAACATTTATACTTCCCAAAGTGACCTAAGAACTCAGGGAAAGCCCAATCAAAATTTTAAAGGCACTTTTCAAAGAAATAGAAAATAAATTTAAAAATTAATGTGGGATCACAAAAGACCATACATAACTAAAACAATCTTCATCAGAAACAAGTCTGAAGACTTCATACTATTTGACGTCTACTATAGCACAAAGTTACTGTACTATCAAAGCAGTATCATATTAGTATAAGAACACAGGGTAGGTAGTTCCATGGAACAGAATACAGAACCTGAAGTAAACTCATGTATTTATAATATTTTACAAATGCATAAAGAATACACAGTGGGAAACAGCTTGTCTCTTCAATGTCTTTAGAAAACTTGAAATTTTACATACATTCAGAAGAGTGAAATTGTACCTCTGTCTCTTGCCACCTGAAATTGGCTGAAAAATGAGCTAAGGACTTAAAAGTCAGACCAGAAACTGTACAAATACTAGAAAAACAAGGAAAAATACTTGCGACATGGATGTAGGTAATAATTTTTGGATATGTTCCTCAAAACACGGACAACAAAAGCAAAATTAAACAAGTAGCAATTCCTCAAACTAACTTTCCTTATAGCAAAGAAAACCATGGAGAGAAGGAACAAATTATGGAAAGAGAAAACATTTGCAAACCACACATCTGCTATGACATTCATGTCCATAATAAATAGGTTATTCAAAGCTTTGCAGCAACAAAACAAGTAACATGATTTAAATATGCACAAAATCTTGAATAGACATTTATAATACATACAGGTTGCCATTGGAGTTAATAAAAATGCTGTGCAAATTAAAATCTTAATGAGCTAGCATCTCAAATCTGTTTATAAAACAACTTTTATCAAAAAGAAAAGAAGAGCAAAGGCTTGCCTGTGATGTGCAGGAAAGGAACTGGGTGCAGTCTTGGTGGAGGTTTAAGTTAGTATAGTCATTATGACAAACGACGTGGCAGGTCCTCAAAAAATGAAAAGCAGAGCTCCTGTGATGTCCAGCAGTGTTGACTCTGAGTTTATGTTTCTAAAGCAAACAAAGTCAATATTGTGAAGAGGTGCCTGCATTTCCATATTTATTTCATCAGTATTCATACTAATCATTCTGTCTGATGAATGGATGAATAGAAAACTTCTTTCCCTTCCTCTCTCCCTCTTCTCTCTTTCTCCCTCTTTCTCCTTCCTTCCTATTCATCTATCTGTCTACCAGAGAATATTACTCAGCCTTAAAACTAGAGGGAAATTTTACCGTCTATGATGTGAAGAACCTGGAGGACAATCCCGAGGGGAAGCAAGCCAGACATTAGAGAGTCAGGTAAATTGGGATCTCACTTACACACAGAACCCAAAAATACTGAACTCATAGGAGCAGAAAATAGAATAGTCACCAGTGGGTGGGAGATTGAGTAAAGGGGGCTGTTAATTAAGGGTAATTTCAATTAATCAGGATGAATAAATTCTGGAGAATTAATATACTTAATGGTAACTATTAATCATACTGTAATACTTGAAATTTGCTAAGAGTGTATATTAAATGTAGTCATCAAAAAACTTAACTATGTGAAGTGATGGCTGATTATTAGTTTGATTGTAATTCTCAATAATGGTGAGAGACTTCACCAAAAAGAAAGTAGAAAAAATTGTATTCAAAGCCAGACAACTTGTCAGAGTCCCTAACCTGATGCTGGGACAGTAAAGGTAGAGGAAACATGGTCCTCAGTAAAAGCTGAGGGTAAATGAAGTTTTGGCTCTGATTTTGGCTCTGGTAAATTGCGTATGAAAGCCATGCTGGAAGGCAAGTACTTCATTATCTCTAGGAACTGGCTAATGCTGGAGGCAAAACCTTTAGCATTAGAAAAGCACCAATAATTCATAGTATCAAATACACATGTGTACTACAGGATTGTATATGTTTGCTCATACTGACTGGCTTTCTGCCAATTAGAAATGATATTTTCCTTTCACTGGAATGTTTAGTATTCTTTGATTGGGAGACTGAGGCAGGAAGATCGTTACAAGTTCAAGCCAGCCTGGGCTGCAAAGTGAGCTCAAGGCCAGCCTGAACTGCATAGTGAGACCCTGTCTCAAAAAGACAAAATAAATAAATAAATAAATACAAATTTTAAAAAGTCATGTTAATTGTTAAGTATTCTTTGATTGGACAGTAGACATGCTGCAGTTAAATTATTAAGTGTCACGATTCTTTTTCTTTAAAGAGTAGTCTGATTAGTTGGATCCTTTGAATATGTCTTCTTAAATTTTGTTGATGTGAGTCTAGAACAGACTTAACTGAAGGGTGACTTCACCTTTGCTTTCAACCTGTAATTTTACGTTTTTACATAAGGATCATTTTTTTCTTGTGAATGGATATTATGAATGCTTACAATATACCAAAACTGTACTAAAACTGCAATAAACATTAAAAAAATACAGCCCACAACTTTTCTCATCAAACTATTGAGCTGAGTGGAGATGGACATAAAATAAATTATTTGACCAATAGCGGCACATAAAAAGTGAGTGGTTGTACAAAGTTTTGACCAATAATACAATTTGTAAATGCGAAAATGTTTGGATTACAATAAATTCAAATTAGAAGTGCCTGGAAACGTATGTTAAGGCTTTACAAAGGTATGTCTACCTTTGGGTTTTGAGCATCCGTTGTGTGCTGCTAGCCTAGCTTTGCGTAAAGTTATAGAGTTAGGACGGCAAAGAAAAACACACCTTACTCCACAAGGGATGTACCTTTCTTTGAGGCACAATGGCAAGTTAATCATTCTGCTCAAAGGTTAAATCTTTTGTGTTATGAGAATCATTGCTATGTGATCAGTCATAAATCATAACTGAAACCTCCCAGCAAAAAGTCACAGGAGTAGAGATGAAGTGATTATTAAATATAATTTTGAGACAAAAGAGCAATGTGATTGGGAAAAGGGCTAGCCAAAGATGCACTGAAACCTCTAGAAATTGTGAGATACAATACAACTTTCATCCTTTAAGTTCGTGTGTCTGGTATTCTGTCTCAGCAATGAAAAAGTAACTCAGTGACATAATAGAGGAATAACATGCATACGAACTTGATAGCACATTAGTAATGAACATTTATGGACTAAAATTATAGTGACTTAATACTCGTAAGAGATATTTGTCAAAAACAAGAGTATGGCCCAGGAGAAATCTGAATAGGCAGAGGACAGAGTGCTTGCTCTATAATACAAGAAGGGTGCGTATTGCACCCTAAGAAAAATGCGGTTCCTTACATGGTTTGCAGCTGTAGATTTTGTGATCATGAAGGACAAGAAAGATATTTGAGATTTCAAAGATGAGCAAAAGACTCAGCACATGTCTTAGTTCACTAGAATTATACTGCAGTGTAATGTAAACTGATTTGAGATGAAGCTATCAAGATTGGTTTCTCCTGAGACCTGTGTGAGAGAATCCACCTCATGTCTTTCTCCTTGGCTTGCAGAAGTCTGGTTTTGCCCTGTGTCCTCAGACTGCCTGCGTATGTGTGTGTTCATGTTATTTTTTTTACTATAAGAATGCCAGTCACATTGACCTCGTTTTAACCTGATTGTTCTATAAAGACCCTATAACAAGAAAAGTTCACATTCTAAAGCAGTTAGGGTCAGGACTTCAGTATATGAATTTGGAACTGATAAGAGTTGTGAGGAGTTGAAAAGGGAGGACTAAGATTTGCAAAATTACATACTGGGTGGACATAACTAACTCATATAGATTTAACACCTCTAAAAAGAAATAAAACAGATTAAAATGGCTAGAAGACAAGACAAACAGGTTCTTTACCATAACAGGGCTTAGGTCTGACAAGATTATGAAGCAGAAAACATTTTGTATGAAGGCATCTTGCCTGGTTATGATTTGAAATGGTCATTTTTAAAACAATCCTCCACCCATTTTGAGTTATAAATTCTCTAATTAAAAATGACTTATAGCCCCATTCCTTCAGGGTGGGGTTACCAGGCTATACAATTACCTATAACTTTATTTTCTTGTTACCAAATAAGGGTACTGAGCACTTTAACCAAATTCTGACAGCCATTAAGTCAGGGTATGATTAAACAAAATTCCATGAATGACTAGATCATTATGAAGTGAGATCTACCTCAGTATGTTCGGCATTTAGTTGGTTACATCACATGCTGTTTTAAAAGTCTTTTCTCAATAACAATAAAATACATGGTCTTAATATTCCCTTTGAGAACAGACCTAATTCTTTAACCCAAAACTAGCACAGTAATGGGAAAGTTGTATAAAAATCACACCCATGCTAGATAGATACATTGCTTTCACGTTTAAAAGACAAATTCTGGAAGTAATATGAACAATGAAAAAGTATTGTGTTGCTTTTCCACTCGAGAATTAGGTGCTAATTTGTTTATATTCTGAATTTGTACAAAAATCTTTTTTATTGTTGGAGGTACTCCCAGGAAGTCAGGGTTCTGGGATTTTATGCAAGATTGCACCAGTTTATAAATTTTCTGGGCCTTTGGCTTCATTATGTTTTCTCACAGCTGACCAGCTTTCTTCAGAAAATAGAGCAGTCAGCACATCTGGAGCCCTAGATAATTTTCAGCACAGGAGAGCCAAACCTCCACTGTTTGCTACAACTCCTAAATACTCTACCATAGGACTGATGTACACCCTTGGTCAATTAAATGTGTCCTGGTATGGAACTGTGGTGAAGCAACTGCTCCCCTTTCAGCCAAATGATGAACACTAACAAATCTGTTATGGTCCTGATGACAGGGAATAATCCTGTGAAAGCTCACATGAACTATATGAGTTGGTACATGGAGTTGAGTGGAACTCAGCTCCTTGCAGGAGAGAAGTAATTCCCAGGAAAACATAGCATTGAGTAGATAGTCCCCCCCCAAAAAAAACAAAAGAGTAGATAGTCCCCCAAATAGTTGTCCTATCATTTAAAAAAAATATTAGTTACATATTAATTGTTAATCCCTGTCCTTAGTAAAGCTGAGTATCTGTTCATAGCACTTCCCTAGCATTTGGAAATTAGACAGCGAGTAAAACAAAGCCCAGGGCTCACGGTGTGACTTTCTTGTCCTATAATTGTGGGAGTCCCAGAGAAAGGTGAAACAATGAGAACCAGGAGGGAACTGACCTGGTGTGCATCGAAATGGGAGTTCAACAAGGGCTCCCTCACAAAGCAACACTTGAATACAGAGCAAAGTGAAATATAGTCCATTAGGGTCTATGAAGGGTTGATCTTTCATTAGAAGGTGTGACTGAAAATAACCTACAATAACCAAAATATTGTTTGGCTCTAATCATGGAAGATATGTAGGTTAGCATTCCTTAATTGTTATTTTTCTCTGAGGTAAACAGATACAAAACTGAATGATTTTTCTGTCAAGCACAAGTTAAGCTGTATGCCTTGCTGTCCTTATACTAGCAAGATAACGTAGAACAGACCTAGCCCAACATACACTAAAATTTAAAACTAAAGCATAAAATTATGTTATACAATACTATTTATACATTAAGAGACATATTTTTAATTTCTCAGAAGTGATACAAACAAAAGCAAAGAAAGAAAAATAAAATACAGTCCATCCATACTCCAATTCTATTTTTCTTGATTTATTTCAGACCTCCCTCAACCACTAATGTATATAGTGGTAGTTTGCTTTAGGAATGAATCTAATAGGATGATAGTATAACATCCTTCTACCAAGGCATTTACCAGTATTAATAAGATTCAAGGAATTTCACAGACATCTTTACACCCTTCCCTTCCCTTCCCTTTCCTTCTCTCTTCTCTTCTCTTGATCCACAGTCTCACTAAGTCACTAGATTGGTCAGGGTAGGTATGTACATATGATTTTTGTATCTTCCAGAGTGCTGGGATTACAGGCATGCACCAACATGCTCAACTATGTTAATCATTTTAAGAACAGAAAATGAAAATATTTTTTACTGAAGAAGTTTGAGTTTGCATATATGAATAGCTGTGGAATTACATTTGTTATGGCTCTTGAGTTAACGGTTTCCCAGGCAATGTAGAAAGGATGTTTGCTTTTGGCTCAAGTTTTCTGCACAGTGAACATGGACACAGCTTTCAGAGTCATAGTAAATAAGTTATATTTGAAAGAGACTGACAGTAAAGTGAACCCATCATGAAATAGTGTCTGATTAAGATATTGTGGGAAATGAAAAGGGTGGCAGGTGCTGGAAGTGATGTCTTTGTTACTATTTTCTAATTTCTGCAAAGAAGGAGAAGTCAGTGTAGTTGACAGATTCTTCTAGTTACTGCTCAGGCAACTATACAGACTCATGGAGACAGATTGTCAAAGACTGTCTCTTCTTTCATTCTAATTAATTTTCTACAGCCCTTTTGCCCTTAATGGCATTCTACTAAAGCATCATTTCAACCTTTGAACATAAATGTCTTCCATCCTTTTCTATTCTAGAGAACTTTTAATTCAAGCTCGGGATACAATTGAAATATTTACTAAGGTTAAATTTATGTTTGAGAATAAGACACAATGTTCTCTTCTTTGTTTTTGTTTTGTTTTGTTTTTTGTCTTTTTGAGGCAAGGTCTTGCTACGCAGCTCACGCTGGCCTTGAGCTCACTTTGTAGCCCAGGCTGACCTCGAACTTGCTCTGATTCTCCTCCCTCAGCCTCCTGAGTGCTGGGATTACAGGTTTATGCCACCACGCTTAGCAATGTTCTCTTCTTTGTATATAAATACTTATTTTACAAAATTGTAATACTATCATCTAGATTTGTTGTATCACCAAACATAATTTTCGAAAAGGACTTAAAATAACATTTAGTATAAAGTTACATCTTTAAATTACGATTTATTACTCTTAATTAAGTTCTTTAGATTTATAGATTTAAAGAAGATGCAAAGAATGTAATGCAGACTGAAGTTTGCTGGCAAATTTAAAGAAAGCTCTTTTGTTCTGGTGTGAGATATAATCTTGTATGTTGTAAAACAAAACACTAGTTAATTAATTTTTAAACAATATAAGAACTCTAATCATGGTTAAGGTATACCATGTCATATTTCTTCTTGTTTGTAGCTTCCTGATATTTTCTTTTAGGAAATATATACCAATGTTTCAATGGAAAAGTAGCAAGTAGAAAGTATTCTTTAAGCCAACAGCTGGTGTGCAGCTACTAATCTACTGAGGGTTACTGAAGAAAGAAGAATGAATCCTGGCATGCAGAAGTCATAAAAGAAAGAGAAGACAACTGGGAAAGTCACAATAGCTGCCTCTTATTGACTGAAAAATGGAAGGAGAATAATTTTATTTGACAACAAAATTACCACCTTTGCATCTACAATCGCCCAGGTCCAGGACACATTTCTCACTCTGTCGTTTGAGGTAGGACTAAAGGTAGAAACATTGATACTCATTAAAAATTCTCTCCTCATGTATTGTGCATGTGAAGTTGTCTCTTTTTGCTAGATGGAACTGAGATGATGCGTATCCCTTCCAAGCAAAGTCATTTAATGGTGCCATGTGAAACTCAATCCTTTTGGAATTGTGGTGCAGGGTCAGGTTACAGTGGCAGAGCCACAACACTCAAGCAAGCAGTCTTGATTTCTAGGTCACCAGACAGAGACAAGTTTTCCTGAAGAGTCACTGTGACCAAGTAAACTTAGTGTGAGTAAGGAATAAATTATGAGAAGATGGAGTCACGTAGCTTGGGAGCATGCTGCTACTGCAGCATAACTAGCATATCCTGATGACTACGGATATTCATACTAGAATTAGTAGGTAGCAAAAAGCCTTACAACTTTAAGACAAAAGATGCTGACTTTGTTACTAAGCAATGTTCAGCTTCTGGTAATATATCAGTGGTTAGAAACATGACCAAAGACTTTATTACTCTTGGTACAGCAATGCATTTTATACTTATGTGGATTCCTTTGCACCCCAAATCATACAGAAATCATGTGAAACAGTCCAGGTGAATGTTGCATATACAGAGATTTTGCATGATAGCTGAAAAACCCCATGTTTAGGGACCCAAATCTTCTCTAAGATGCTGTAAGCAAATCTGTAAGACCTTGAGGAAAATATCATCTTTGTGCTGCTTCATAAGCAGATACTACATTTTTCCAAAGCTGTATGCACATGGACATCCTTGAAAAAATCATCTAGAACAAAGTTAGGTACAACTCATGCAGAACCTAAGAATCCCATCAAGATTATCTTCCAACACACTACCTCTGTTTTATTGATGCCGTGCTCAAAAGTCTTCCAAAATTTACTCTTTCATGAACTTTTTCAGAACTCTACCCTGTAAGTGTATTTTCATCCTTTACACTGCAGTGTATATGTATATGTTTGTGTGTGTAAGGGTGCTTAGCACTTTTTCTCCATTTCTGTATTGCTTGGTCAATTGTTTCTGTGAGAATTGAAATTTTCTTGGCAGCAGGGATGATGTAACATTCATGCTTGTAATTCTTATAGGAGTTGACCTATTTTTATCCAACTCTCGTCTTTTTTTCCAGAAAATGTTTTGTTAACATAGTATCACATGGAATTCTTTATGAATTGCACAAGCAAAAATGCTATAATGAGATGTGGTCAGTAGATGAGAATACAATAAAACTCTTAAAATGGTTGTTGAAAGTGCAATTCTTTGAAATCAAGTGATATACCTGAAGTAATAATGAGATATTTTTGATATAGTGCATCTATAGTGAAGGAAATGTAGTGTTTTGTAATTACATAAGTATTGATCACCATTTCCACTACCGGGACAAAATATTCAACACCTACAATTTAAAGAAGTTTAATTTTGTTCATGGTACCAGAGGTATCAGTACATGATTGGCTGGCTCTGGTGTGGACAGATTACAGTGGAAGAATTTGGTCAAGAAAAACTGCTCACATTATGACTGTCAGTACACAGAGGACAGAGAAAGAGTGTGAGGGAGAGACGCATCCTCCAAAAGCATTCGCCTAGCCATCCACTTCCTCACAGCACCTTCAGCTATGAACACCAATAGATGAATCCTCTGGTGAGTATGGCACCTCTCCAAGAGTTTTTAATCCAGTCAAATGGACAATTAAGACTAACTTCCACATTCCATCCCTCATCAATCTGATATCAAAATATATCTTAAACTACATTTATTCTCAAATACAGACAAGCTCACAATTCCAACTAACACAATGGACTGATCCTGTGCCCAACCAAATGCACATTAATATCCCTAAAATCTCAACAGTTCCAGCATTACTTTAAAGACTAATTCCAAAATCTTCTTCGAGAGTCAAGGCAAACTCTTAGCTGTGAAACCCTGTCAAAGTAAAATCAAGCTACATAGTCCCAAGGTAGAATGTCGCTGGGTAAAATATTCCCTTGCCAAAAGAAGAAATGGAGGCATAGAGAAAACTGTGACCAAAGCAAGACTCAAGCTTAGCACAAGTGTCTTGCAGGTCTGTGTCCAGCATCCACAGCACACAGCAGTAAGATGTGGGCTCCAAGCAGAAGGTGCAGCACCACCTGATGGCTTTACTGACTCAGCCCACGTGGCTTCTCTGTTCAGGTGGCTCTGTTTGCTGCTTGCTGCTTTCCTTCGCAGACATTCCGTGTTTCCGTCAGCTCGGGCAACCTGAGGTCTCCGCTACACATCTGCCTTCATTTCCTCAGCGTCGTTATCCTTCTTTCAGGGGCCACATAGCCTAGAATCCCAGGCCTTTTTTCAAAACCAAAGGGTAATCCCTTTCACCCTATAACTCTAGCATCCCGTGTCCTGAAAAAATCTCAATCATGAGAATGATTCCAAGTTCTGCCATTGTGGAAAATGTAGCCAGGCCCTCTTGGGCCATGTATGAAGTAGCTTTGGACTGCTGAGAGGGCTCAGCACAGTGAAATGAATCCTGGGAACCAAATGCCATGGACAGCCTTTCAAAAGCAGGGACTTCAGGGGCGCTATTCTCTAATAAAAGATGGGTATTTTTGCATCTTTGAAACTGTGTTGCAAAAATGGTGAGTTTTGGTGATTTTTAAAGAAGTTTCAAGGCATCATTTTTGTTGTCCTGGTTCAAAGCATGTAGTTTTTTTCTTACTATTAATTAAGTTTGTTGGTACAGTGTAGATATACATAATGATCACCTTCATCATATCAAATTTGCACTATTACGTGATGTATTTCGATTCTTATTTTTTCCCATTTCCCTCCCCTCTCTTGCAGCCCCTCCCCCTTCTTATTTACAAAGGTTTGCTTCCATTTTTTCTTTCTCTCCTTTTGTTTCCTTTCCCTTCCTTCCTTCCTCACCTCCTATGGTGTTTATTTCTTCAGTAAACACGTCTCTTCTCTCTCCATTGCTACATGTAGATATTCTAGTGCCAAAATTTAACTTTTAAAGCTCTCTGCTCTGCTCTTTTCTTCTCATTTTCCCTATAAATTTGGTTAACATCAGCTATCTGAACCCATACCACACCTGAAACTTTGGGCTGTATTAAAACTTTCTTCACCTGGTCAATTAATCTGCCATTCTTAAAGTGGTGCACAAATTCACAGGGCATGGACAAGATGTGGATGGTATCTTTGCCAGAAAAAGGGATACTCTTTCAGCCAATCTCCATGGGGGTTCTTATGAAACCTCAGGAGTCTGTTCTTTATTGTCCACATTCCAGTCAGCACTGTGGTTGTCTTAGTTACAGTTTTCATGTTCCTGGGACAAAATACCCAACATCCAAGGTTAAAGAGGGAAAGGTATATTTAGCTCACAGTTTGTAGAGGTTTCATCCTAAATCACAGAAGATAGAATAAGTAACAAGAGCAAAAAGCATCTTTCTGCCCCTTTTATCTTACCCAAACCCTGGGATTCTGTTGGTGCAAATCCAGTCAACAGACTGATCAAGCAATCACTCACCCTTAATCCCAGCATTACATTATGAATCAGTCACAAACCCTAGATTCAATTACCTTCAAAAGGCTCACCCCCCCATGACCGCGTGTGCCTTTGGGGGGACACCTAGACTCAAACCGTATAACAGTGGTCTTTGGAGCTCTCACCGGAATCACACATCAGGCTTGGCTTGGAGCACTGCAGGGCTTCTTTAAACCTCATCTCCATCTCTTTCCTTACATCTCTTGAAAAGCTGTTCCAAACCACACGGTCAGGTATAACCCCACCAATCACCTCAGTTCTCTAATAATATTTTTCTGTATTGATCAGCTTTCCCATGATGGGGCCTGCAAAATCACCCCTTGAAGTAAAAGGTCACAGTCACAACTTAAGGAAAACATGATTTATTTGGCTTGCTGTTAAGACTATACAGTCATAACTAGCTGGCTCCAAAGCAGAACCACCATGGGAGAAGGTTGTGGTGGTTTGAAGCTGCTCACTTCACAGAGGTCAGGAAGCAGAAGGCAGGGCAAGAGCAGCAGGAAGAAGTACACTTTCCGCAGGCACAGGGACAGTGACCTTCCCCCAAAGGGATGCTGCCTGCTAACACCTCATTCACTTGTGAACACCAGTGGCTTAATTCTCTGATGAATATTGTTATGGTTTGTGTCTGGATGTCCCCCCCAAATCCTCATGCAGTCATGGGGTGGGCTTCTAGGTATTTGATTGATCCATTGTCCAATGCTGGGATTATGGGTGCGAGTGCCACACCTTCCCTACGGAGGATAGTTTGCATATGTAAAGGAGAGGAAGAGGCTGCTTGCCACCACTCCTCCCTTTTGCTTTTGTTGTTTTTATTGTGCTCCACAACCGTGAGTGGTTACCCTCTGCCATGTGCCGCTCTGCCTTGGGGCCAGCCAAGTATGGACTGAAACTGGCACAAACTGTGAGCTAAAGAAACCTTTTCTTCCTTCATGCTGGATGTCAGGTATTTTGTCCCAGCAATGAGAGAAAAGTAACCAAGACAAATATGATGACCCATGATCCAGTTACTTTTCCAGGAGTCTTATGCTATATTCCAGTGGACATGTTAGCTTAACAGACACAAAATTATAAATTATAATTAGTGGTATACATTTTCTTCCATTACTTCCTTAGCTACTGCTGCTATCAGTCATTTTTTTTTTACTGTTACTCTCATTAGGGTGCTATAGCTCTGAAGGATGAGAAAATCTAATTTAAGCATCTCCAATCATCGATTCTTTTATTAGTTTTCACAGTCCTCTGATATAAAGATTTTATCATTCCAATCACCTTTTTTTTTCTGTTCTGGGGATTGAACCAATAGGCCTCTGAGGTGCATCTTATTTCCTTTCCTTTTTCTTTGCTTTTAAAACTTGAAACAAGATCTTGCTAAGTTTCCCAGGCTGGTCTGAAACTTATAATTGTTTTGCATCAACCTCTTAAGTAGCTGGGATGATGGGCCTGCACTGCTGTGCCTTGTTTCATTCCAATTTTCAAGTTAAGAAATGGAAACTTTACAGTAACCTGGCCAAATGTAGCTCATATGGAGCTGGTAGGGACAATATTTAATGCTGAAACCTGAGTTTCTTCATCATTTCATTATCATAATGTTTTGGTGGTGAGTTTATAGATACTCACCAGTAAGGCCAAAATCAAGTAGGGAGAGATAATTTTACTCATAGTGATTATATTTAAAACAAGTATCAATTTAGTTGAACAAATTGTAATGCTCCCTCCTGTTCTTAGCCAGGGCAGAAGAAACATTGTTGATCTATGACTGGAACTGATTTTCAATCTTGTGTTACTTTACTAATGTATTTACCATTTTGGTTAATAAGTCAGCAGTGAAAGAGCAGTACAAAAGCAGGATGAATCCCAGATTCCCAGGGAAATGTCAATCTCGTGATAACAAAGTATCAGCTATTTCCAGTAGGTTTTCTAAAATACCAAAGAATGTACTGACGCCTTCAAATTGAAGTCATACTTTAGGATCCACAATCAGCATGATGGATTCAATACTACCTGCTGCTCATCAGAAAGGATGATGCAGAAAGCAGTTAGGGACCCTCTCTTGGTGTGAGTGCCTTTGATCATCTTAACCTTGGGTCCTGATTTGTGTTGTCATCATGATGCCATCTTAAACCAAGCCCTCAGATGTATTGCCATTCACTGAACCGCTATAATCAGAGATAAGATACATTTTAAAAATAGAAGATACGTTCCCTTTCATGTGAAGACATACTGTTTAAATCTAGGTGACTTTTACAGTATGAGACATTTTCTTTTCATAGTCTTTCGCTTTGATAGCATCTTTCCTTCATCAGACTCTTACCCTGCCAAGTTTTAAAGTTTGCATGTTCAGGTTATTGGAAGTTTTGTTTTTCTGAGTGCAAATACAGTTCACGTTTCTTAAAATAGGGAAAATTATTGCTCCCTTCCCCCTCTAACAGAAAAAAAAAATGCCTATGGCTGTGCACTATTTGATTTAGGTTAAAACTAAAAATAGCTTCTTCCAAGTTGTGACTAAACAAGGAAAATTTCTCCCCAAAAGAGCTTTTGAAAAAAAGATATAATTGAGTGTAAAGGACGTTGATGAAGAATGGCCTGTGAGATTAAATCCTGATCAAATATCCTCTCCTGGAAAATAGCTACAAGTCCAGACTACCAGTGTTTTCTATGTCTGCAAGCTTCAATTAAAACTTGATTTTGCTGTCAATTTTCTGACCATGGTCAGTATTAGATTTTTTTTTAAATTTTTTTTAATTTTTTTTATTTAAAAAAATAAAAGTACAAAAACATATTGACAAACAGACACCAATTAGCATAAAAAATAGTACAGTCACAACTAATCTATAGACAAGGTGACATGGTCTCAACAGTGGTTATTGCTTTATCCATTGATATCTTTGAAGTGTAAATATATGAACCCATATACAGACATGCAAATTTAGTCAGACAATTAATCTTCTCAACAACAGAAAAAAACACAAAATCCAAAAATCCAAAGACAAAAAACAAAACAGGCAAACAACAACAGCAACAACAACAACAACAACAAAAACACCAATAGTTGCTGCTTTACATATTGATATCTTCGAAGTGTGTGTTCAGGATAACACATACAGACATACAAGATTGATCAAATAACCCGTCATCGATTATTGCTTAGTATTAAGTGATATAATACAATAGTAGAACCATGTTAGCCCTCCTGCATATATGTATATTCATATATACATACATATATTTTTGTCTTTTTCTTTTCTCCTTTCCTTCGTCCCATCTGTTCTTTGTTTTTTAACAGATTTCCTTCATGTCTCTTAGTTTATATTCCCACCCTCGGGTTCTTACACCAGTGATACAATACGTTGCCTGCACATGTATTGCTGATTTATTTCACTTATGAGTATGGACTCCAGTTTTGTCCACTTGCCTACAAAGTCCCCAAAACTGTCTTTCTGTATAGCTGAATAATATTCCATTATATAAAAATGCCACAATTTTTTAATCCAGTCTTTTGTGGATGGGCACTTGGGTTGCTTCCACATTTTAGCTATTACAAATTGTGCTGCTATAAACATGGGTGCTCATATATCAGAGTGATATGATGTTTAATTGTGTAGTCACCTAGGTTGCTGATGTACACACATTCCTAGGAGGTAAGTTGCCAGTAGATATTAGCCAAGGAAGACAAGATATTACTTAGATAAGAGGAATAATTTTAAGAGATGTATTCTACAAGGTGGTGGTTAATTAATTACAATGCATTCTAATCTTGGAAATGGGTGAGAGAGTTGATTTTGAGTTTTCTTGTCACAAGGAAATATAGGTGTTGATGTAATATATAAATTAAATTAATAAACTCATTCTATGTAGCCATTTCAAAATATACACACATTTCAAAATATGTTGTATACTGTATATATAGTTATTTGTAAATAAAATGTTAATGAATAAATTAGTATAAAAAATTAACAGCATTTTCAGAAACAGTATATTTTTCCCAGTGCTAGAATTCAGCCTGAGGTCTTCACACAGAGCTCTGTCCCCATTACTTTTTATCTTGAGGCAAGTTGTTTAGTTGCTCACTCTGTGTTTGGACTTTCAATTCTGCTTCAGCCTTGGAAGGTTCTGGAATTACAGATGTGCATCAGAGTACCTAAGAAAATGTTTTGGGAATATTTTCTTAGAATTACTGTACTTACATAATTTAATGCTACTGAGCCCGTGAAATCACTGTAAAGACGGTAAAGCATCCAAGGGCTCTTCATATCATCTTTTCAGATGTTTCCTCTCTCCAAAACTCCCAGCATCCACCTGCTCCTGGATTGGAGCAGACCCTTCCTGAGTCTTCTTGTGCTGTGCCCCTCCTCTAGTCGTGTAGCACCAGTGATATTCTGTCTTCTCATTTCACATTTTGTTACCATGATATACTTCCTTTCCTCTCCTTCAGTGACTCAGATATGCTTTGCAGTATTTCCCCCAGCATTTATCAATTTATATTCAATATCCACTCTGGATTAGACCCTGATGTAGACACAGTAGGTACCTGCCCCAAAGCGGTTTATATTCTTGGCAAATAAGTAAGCAAGTGTAAATGAAAGCATATTGCTGATTGTGATGAGTTCCATGAAGGAGTTAACTAGAGTAACGACAGAGCACAGTTTAACTTGGTACTGGAGAGGAAGATAATGATGTAGCATATAAGAGGAAGAGGAGAGGAAGTGATGGATGTAGCATATACGATAGGAATGTAAGGAAGGCCTCTCTGAATTCTTTTTGTGTTAGGATTAAAAAGTCAACATAAACCAGTTAAAGAAAGACTCTCAACATATTCCAGGATGTATATCTGGAGAAATAACCCCAAGTCCTAAAATGATGAGATAGCTTGGAAAAGTAGGGAAGAGACTACAATTACAAATATTTAAGCTACCGTAACACAACTGCATTTTGTTCTAAGAGCTCTGAGACCCTATTGTGAAATCTCTGACTTGCCCTATTCTGAAATAAAGGTTGGGTAGACATTAAGAAATCTGATGAGTTTGTTTGTTGAGAATGCAGTTCCTTAATTAAATTAGAGATTCTCCAATGAATTAAGTTCTAGGCAATATGTAAAGCTATGTTGCACATTGAGTTTAAATGAGTCGATTGAAAGTTTTTTCCCTGAATCTCATTAGGCAGTAAAGTACTTACTCTAATTAAATACAAGGCAATGCCTTGACACTGTTGTACCCGAAAGTTATATTGGAAGTACTGAGGAAGTTGGAGGGTGCACTGGTTCTGCATCAGTGACATCTATGGTATCCATTTGGCCTGAGAAAGTTCACACTGATTTGTAAATTTTTAAATTTCCTCATTTGGAAAATTTGCTTACCAAATCCCAAACTCCAAGTAATGCCATATAAGTTAGTGCAAGTCACAGAAATGTTTAAGAATAGAAACTTTCTTTCTAACATTTTTTTCTACTTCCATTAGTATATGCAATACATGAGATTATATTCACTGTAGGACATTGGTACATTGTTATGGCTGATACATTGTGTATCAACTGAGGTTGGTACTGAGTGATTCAGCGGGAAGCCAGAGTGCCTACTTTGTATACATCCTGAGCCTGTGGAAAAGGAAGGCATGGAGATTGTGTGAGAGCTACACGCCCCCTGGGTGGGGGTAGGCTGTTTACAATGTAAGGGAAGAGAAGAGGCTGCTTGCAGCCATTCCTCCCTTTGCTCTGGTTTTTGCTGTGTTCTGCCGCCATGAACAGTTTGCCCTCTGCCATGTGCCACTCTGCCTCTGAGCCAGACAGGTATGGACTGAAGCTTCTACAAACTGTAAGCTAAATAAACCTTTCCTTCCTTCATTTTGAGTGTTGGGTATTTTGTCTCAGCAATGAAAGGAAAGTAACCAAGACATACATGTATGCAACACATTTCAATTGTGTGTTTTACTGCATTCCCTCTGAACCACCCCCCCGCCACCGCCCAAGGTTCTTGTACTTTAACCTAAGGGAGTATTTTGGCCACTTTCTCATCTGTGAGACACAATACCCAACTCTTACAGCTCAAAGGAATTTTTAGATGATGCCAGTGTCACTGGTCCGGAAATGAAAACCACTGATCTGAAACAGTAATTGCCACTCTACTTACTTGTTAATTACAATAAACTTCACCCATTCAGTTATGAATGAGTAAATGTAAATGAAACAGTATACTTTACTCATCACGCTCACTATATAGAGTTTAGCTAAGGTAGCATAGGGTAACTGAAGCAACTGAGTCTAAATTTTGTGTCCTGAAAAGTGTCCTATTATTCATTAGTATTAATCCTATTTCAGGGTTCTCTCTCTCTTTTTTTTCTAACATGCTTTGGTTTTTGCCCAACTAATAAAACAACATTAAAAATCACCCAATTTAAATAGTTGTAAAGTTGTCTCACCCTCTGTAAATATCAAAAGAAATGAGGTAATGGAATAAGTTTGTTGCGGCTGTTGATACATTCACACTGGACAGGCTCTTATCCTACTATCAGGGAGTTGTGACTGCTTTGAGCCCAGCAGGCCAAGATTTTCCTAGATATTTTAAAACCAAGCAATAATGTTTCAGACACATGCAACACTAAGCTGGAAGCTGTGTGGTTTGTTTAAAGTTTCCAGTGGAACGCCGATTTCATCCTGGAGTCCGTTCCCAGCTCAGCCTCTTAGCTGAAGTTTAGTGTCAAGCGAAGAGACAATGGCTTAGTGATTATCATCAGTTCTTACACCCACACCTTTTAGAGGATACCCGATCCTGCTACAGGGTGACTAAGCTGCTCTGCGTGAGTGCAGTGTCATCCCTTTGTATGCCTGCTTTGCCTTTGTTTAGTGAATTTTTTTGGGTAATGGAACCAGTGATGACTTTAAAAGAAAAGACCATCTTCATTTTATCCTGCTTTGTTTTCTTCTTTTCTGTATGAAGAGTAAGAGAAATTATTAGCATGCTTTCACTGAAACACCGGTGGAATTTTCTCTAAAGCTTTTCTTGAATGGGCTCATTAATTTTACTTATTCCTTTAACGATCACTGGGTTTAACTACAGTTCATTTAGCTTTCGTATTTGCAACATCCATTTTCCATAATAATGAGCGACTGTGAGAATGGTAAGAAATTAAATCCACAGTCCTGTAATCACTATCCACAGTCTCGCGTAGCTCTCTAACCCTCTACCCTGAAAATCACGTGATCTGGACTCAGTCTCATGTACCTTTGTCTTTCATAGCAATCAACACGGAGTTGCTACGTAAATAGTAGCTATTTCATAGGCAAATCGAGTTGTAATAATCCCTCCCCAAACCCTTTCTTGCTTTTCTTTCTTCTTTGTTAAATAAGATTAATGGTCTAAATCTCTCGGTTTTCTCAAAGGGACCAAGTACAATAACATGAATAAAACACTTAGACCCATGCCGTGTAATAATTGAAGACTCAGTCTATTTTGGCTTTTAATTATGAATAGCTGTTTTTAATTTTACTTCGCTGTGCTTATTACTTTTATTATTACTATTTGGCTAATGGTTTCAAACTTTTCTCTGGAAAAGGCTTTCCTGGAAAGTTCATTTACTAAGAAAACAGTACTGGGATTTTTAAAAAATTTTCTTTTTAAATTTTCATTTTGTGGCCCAGTGCTTTGTTAATTCATATTCCTATGGCTTGGGTTAATGTTAATCTTGACAGCAACAAAACATGCTGGTCTGTGGTGCATCTTATGGATGAGGTATACAAGTAAAGCAGAGGCATGGTTGAAAAATAAATACCCCGTAATCTCTCTTTTCAAAAGGCAGCTTCCTCTCTAGATTAGGAGGATGTGTATCTTTTGGCAGTGGCTGTACTAAGCACATATTGTAGCCTGCAATATTGTTTCATGTACTGCTTCTATCATTTAGCAATGAAAACCTTCAGGGAAAGTAATGTAATATGTAGCCTTTTATGCTAATCCACTTGCGTGATTTACTAACACATAAAATTTCATTTAACTTTCTTTTCTTTTAAGGTTTGGTCACAGAATAATATCAAAACAAGAATAAGAGGAGCTTGGTTATTCTCTGCTCTCTGCCTTTTAATTGAACAAGTCCTTCAGTTTTTCTGGATGTCAACATCTTATGTCACAAACCAGTAACTGCTCTGTTGGAAACGAGGCTAATTCACTGTAGGCAGCTGTGAAGTTTCTACCAAAGGTTGCTCAAAAGGCTGCCTAGATTATGTACAACTCAAGGATGAAACACACAACCGACCTGACTGTTTCTTCTACTTGGTTTCATCCATGAAGCTGCAAATTAAGCAACTGGCTGTGGGCTTCTTTGGCAAAATCCAAAGAATCACGCCACCTCTTGTCTTGCTTGAAGAAGCAAGGTCCATCGCAGAACTGACCTGTGCACATTAAGAAAGCAACTGAGAGAACACAAAGGCATTAACTGTATGTAATAGATTTACTTTCTATATTTTTACTGCTTAATCTTTAAATGGAGAGACTTTTGAGGCTTTCTTAGAATTCAGGATTTACATGTAGCATAAAGACTGTTTAGGGCAGGATTATTAACTGAAAGACATTATAAAAAATGCACTAAACATAGATCCTTTTCTTTCTTGAAGAAGTGCAACCACTTGCTTTTCTATGCAAAAATATAATGGATTCAAGAAAGGTCTATCTATGCCTTAGCAGCTTATAGCACTTCGCATATAGGAGGCTGTGGGACCACACTGTAAATCCAGACCTACGCAGCTGTTAGCAATAAAAGAGCTGTATATGGAATTCAGGATGGAGGCCAGATCGGCCTCTGTAGCACATCTTTTTCTAAGTGCATGATTCCACATTTCCCTCCTTTACTTGATTTCATGAACTCTGAAATTACCACAGGGGAAAAAAAAGCATAATCAACTCCTTCTATTCTTTGGAATGGTGCCAATGGAAAATTAGTGGTGTTTTCTATAATTATTGAATAGTCTCAGTTGATGAATTATTGAACACTCTGGGATTTCATCTGGAGACACCCATATGGTGCAGAATCTTGAAACTGGTAGAAAGTCTGCTGCGCCATCTCCTGTGTATCTGACCTGATTGAAGCATTCATACCTCCAGCCCTTTCTGGCTTTGCCTTGTGCCCTTGGGAGGGTCAGAATTGTGCCTGCAGATGTGAGGGATACACGACCTCAGCACCCCAGTTTCATCGTACTGCTGCCACACTGACTGCACATACTCAGTAATATGTGGCTTCTCAGTGGAGCCAGATAGACTGGGATGTAATACCTGAAAGTGTTGGGCCGTTAACACCCTCAGGTGCAGACTTGACTGAGTTACCAGCAACCAGAAAAAGCCTGCAAATCTCCCCGTCTTTCCTCTATCAGATTGATGGACTCTTCTGGCATTTAGAGATGAAATACTGCTCCAGAGATATTCTTCATGTCTAAGTAACACAATGATATTTTATTTTTTAAATTTTATTTTAAAGGGGCTGGAGATTTAGCTCAGTGGCATAAGTGTATGCTTGGCAAGTGCAAGGTTCTGAGTTCAATTCCCAGCACCACAAAAAGAAAAAGCCTAAAAATTTTTTTTATTTTAAAGAGAGTAGTAAATGAAAACTGAACAAACAACAAAAAAAGAAAAATAGCAGCATACCAGTATCACAAACATAAAGAAAGCAAAGCAAGAACACTTAAAGTGATACAGGGTTTCAGGACAAAATAATATGAATTAACAGTGGTTGTTATATTACATATCACTTTCCTCAACTATGTTGCTCAGATTACCAGATGTAAGAATGGAAGTACAGTGATATTTTAAAAACTTGTGGCTAGTTCAACAACTTACTACTTTTTCTTTTTCCTCTCCCATTTCACTTTCCTTGGTCCTGCGTTCTTGTTTCCCTGACAGGCCATTAACATGTAAGCGACATATGAGACCCTTTTTTGCAGAACTTGGGAAAAACTGGTCTACAAAAGAAGAACGTGAGACTTCAGCGTTTAAGTTACTTTCCTAAAGTAATGAGCAAATATTGAAAAATGAATAAAGTTTTTTTTTTTTTTGCCTTATTTCTTTGGAATTAAGTTACCTGAGATAAAGGAACTCATTCTGAGGTTTTTAGTACGCAGACAAATCAGGTTGTAAGATCACTTGGAGACATTTGACAGTCTTGAACTTTTCCATCTGTTGCAACACGCTACCTTGAGTAACAAGCCACCACTCTTCCAGCTAATGGTCACCTTCATGACCCCATGGCGCATCTCATTCATGTGGAATGGGCTTATCCTTTGTTTTCTTTCCACAATAGCAATCTAGCTCTGGGGTTACATGATGCGTTACAGGTAGGCACAGTAAGGTAATTTCATAAAGCATGGTTTACCACCTCCACTGACTCTGTAATTAATGATATGTAGGGCTGGGGATATAGCTCAGTGGAATAAGTGCCTGCCTAGCAAGCGCAGGGTCCTGAGTTCGATCCCCAGTACCACCAAAAAAAAAAAAAAAAATGATATGTACTATTTATGAATTCAGTATTTGGTCAGCTGTAGAATTCTGTTATTTGCAAACAAAATAATCCAAAGAACCTCAACTAATGTGATTACTCTGGAAGACAAGATGGAATGAGAGGCTGTTGTGTAGGAAAGGAGCTGGATTTCTGGAAGCTTCAAATTCAGATATTTCTTCTCCTTGTGAAATAGATTCTGAAACTTCTCTTTTTTACTTTTCATTCTATTGCTGTCTCAGTTAGGTCCTCATTGCCTTTCAGCTGGATTATAGAAATAGCATCTGTCCTTAGCTATCAGTGTCCTGTACTTCTGAGGGCAACAGCTCTGGACCGATCACACTGATCAGTATTTTTATACATAGCAGCACCTATCTCAATTCCTTCTTCAGGTCTTCATAGCCTTTCTGAATTGCTCATCGTAGCAAAAAGCTATCAGTTTACAGTTCATTTTTGTGCAGAACTTTTTCCTGGCAAAATCATTCAACTAAAAATAATTTCCTAGGCATTGCCCATATGCAAATAATTACTCCAAACTGAGGCCTTCAGCATTATTGACATTTTCTGGTGTGAGCCTTTGGTGCCGCTACAGTGTCTTGTTCTACAGTTTTATTCATTGGAGGAACGTGTCAGTGATCTCCCCTAGGAATGATTTTTCCCGTCTAGTTGAAGAACACATTGCAATTCAATTTCACATTAAACTTATGGAATTAATTTTAAGTAAATATAAAACTGATTTATGATAAAAATAAACCTAGGTGAAGTGAATGCCAGGAAGTACAACATGAAACATTTGCTGAACACGGTTAATGTGCACTTTTATGGGCCTAGAAGGCTAAATGTAAAGACTTAATTCAGGTCAATGAATATTATAACTAAATTTGTTGCATTTAAATTTGTTATAAGTTTTCAAAATTCTTTCAGTTTCATTTTTTTCTTAAAGATAGTTCTTTAGAAATAACAAACAAGCAGATTTCTAAATTACTCGAATTTCTAGTTCTCACATTGTAATAATGATACGGTAATAATGGAATAATGATTTCTACATTGACGGTAGACATCAGTTATTCTCCTGTTGAATTATATATTTAAAATGACCATTATTGTTATATATCACTTATCTACACTTATTTTAATGATTTCTTTAAGTTTCTATATATTTTATTATTTTTTAAATTTGGTATTGGATTAATTTTTAAAAACATAAGAACTTATACTTCCTTATCTAATGTTTGTTCTCCTTTCTACACAGAAATTTCATGACAGTTTATTGTAGAATATCATTGTGTCTGACCTAAAACTTCAATAACATGATGGAGAAATACCATGCTTTTAAAGTAGCTTCAGTGTTTCAATATTCTCCACCTTGGTCTTTCAGATGGAAGTGTGTTAATAGTGAAAAACACATCTATGCAAGTTTTATTCCTGTTGCTATGGGTGAAGTTATACGCTCCTGCCAGTTTCTCAGTTACTGTGTTATTCTATCCCTTTTCCTTCCTTACCTTAGACCCCATGAAGATTTCAATGTCTTAATCCTGTGTAAGCCCCTATGCTATGCTTGCCAAGCACTGTCATTTCCATTCTCCCTATGTATCTTTCTGGTTGACTTCAGTCACCAATTAATTTATGTAACTCAGGTCAGAGGCAGAATGCTAATCATTTTATACCTCACTAGAGAGAGTCAAAAGTGCTATCAGATCAAGCTGAGGATTTTATAGAGAGAATCATTGTTTTTCCCATTTATGTAATTAAAATAGTTATTGAAATTAGACTTCTGTAATTGAATAAAGAAAAGCGTGACAATTGGGTTATGAAATAAATATTTCATGTGGTCAAATAGCATTGCATTGGGTGGATATGCTAGTTTCCAGCGTAAAATGCCTAATGCTCACTCTATTACAAATAAACAGTGTTATAGCTTGTGTCTGGAAGTCCCCCAAAGCCTCATGTGGTGATGTGTGGTGGTCTTTACAGGGGTGGCTATAATTAAATTTTGTGACTGGTTTGTGGTCTAATGCTGCGATCGGAAGTTTGAGTACTATCCCTGCCCTAGGGTGGGTAACCTGCATACAATATAAGAGAGGAAAAGAGGATTGCTTTGCCCTTTTTTTCTTGTTACTTGTGGTATCACTGCTGCCATGAACAGTTGCCCCTCTTTCATACCATGCTGCCTTGAAGCCAGCTGGTTATAGACTGAAACCTCTGCAATTTGTAGCTAAATAAACCTTTCCTTCCTTAATTTTGGGTGTTGGGTATTTTGTCTCAGCAAAAAGAGAAAAGAAACACACACAGATTTGGTATCAGAGAAGTGGTATCCTTGTAGTGACTATACTTGACCATGTGGTTCAAGAATCTTTGGGAATGTCTTATGTGAAAAGATTAGAAATGTTCAGAGATGTTGGCTGAAAGAGTAGTGCTGGAAAGCCATAGGCTGTCCTGTATGGGAGATTCTGATCAGAGCTCAGAAGACCAGAAGGCTGGTAGAAATATTACCAGTAAAGACTGGGTTTGTAAGGTTTCTGTTGGCAAGAAGGACTGGGTTGGCTGTTGGAGTCCAGATGATGTATTCTACAACATGGCAGAACGTTTGCCTACATTTTGCTCATATCCAGAGACTTTGCCTGAGACTGAGACTAAGTCCAGAAGATTAATTAATCTTGCAGAAGAAAATTTGAGGCAATCAATTGTTGAGGCTGTAGAATGGCTGCTGTTGAGAATGAAAAGCAAAAAGCCTAACAAGATGATTTAAATGCTGTGAGTTTGGTCAGAAAGAAAGCTCCAATAAAGCTGTGGACTGCAAAGACAGTGCTGAAGAGATCTTGATTGCTGAGAAGGAGCAGGTTAACACAAACAGAGTACAAAAGACAGCCTGAGATCATCACAAGAAGCAACAGGACTCCACCTTTTGCAGCCTCAATGTTACAAAAGTGAAAGACGCTGCTTCGAGAAGAAAGTCCCGGTAAACCATGTTCCAGAATGGTGGGGGCATAGAAAATGTATTCCTCAGAATGGATTCAGAATGCCCAGTTATTCATGCACTTGACCCCTACGGCCAAGAGAGAGAAATGCTTGGCTGCTCCTCCAGCTGGCAGCAGACCTTGGCACCATCTACATGGTACTGGTTTTAGGTCTATGCAGGATGCGAGAGTTGTGGGGTTAAGAAGGGTTCTACTCCAATTCCCAAAGGCCTGGGAGGCCAGGCAGTGCGCCCCTGAGAGGGCAGTGTGTGAGGCAGTGAGGGTGCAGCGGAAGGTGCAGTGCAGACCCCAAAGGTTTGAGAAAGGCAGGAATATGGATGATCGTCTAAGGAGTGGTACAAGGAGGGAGCAGAGTGGGCCTAAGGGAAAAATTCGGAGCTATACAACCACCAGACACGCCATAGGGGCATCGCCACTCAAGCCCTTTGCAGTTCACAACTTGCCACAGGCTGAGCTGGAGTTTGCACTTGAAACTATAGGATTTAATGTTTGCTCTGCTGGAATCTGGGCTGGCTTTACTCCCATTCCTTTGTATCCTCTTGTTTGTAACTTTTGGAATGGAGATGTCTATCTTGTGCCATTGAACGTTGAAAGTGTTTAACTATCTTTTCATTTGTACAAGGGGTCACAACCAAGAGTTTGTCTTACATCTTGGAGGAGACTTGGGACTTGGACTTTTCGGCGATTCTGAAACTGTTAGGACTTTGGCAACTCTTAGAGATAGACTGAATGCCTTTTGCGTGAGTCTTTGGGGTCCAGGGGTGGAATGTTATATTTTGTGTCTGGATATGCCCCCAGTGCCTCATGTGGTAATGAGGGATGAGCTTTTCAGAGGTGGCTGCATCTAGACTTTGTGATTCATTCATTGTCTAGTGCTGGAATTGAGAGTGAGTGTTGCACCCACCCTAGGGTGGGCAGCCTGCGTACAATAGAAGGGAGGAAAAGAGGCTTCCTTCCCCCTCCTGCTCCTGATGGTTTTGCTATCTTCTGTTGCCATGAATGGCTGCCCCTCTTCCACATCACCCTGCCTTGGAGCCAGCTGACTGTAGACTGAAACCTTCACAAACTGTAAGCTACATAAACCATTCCTTCTCTAACTTTGAGTGTTGGGTATTTTGTCCCAGCAATGAGAGGAGGAGAAAATGAAAAACATATAGTAGCTGGTACTCAGACATGAATTAAGCATTTGTGTGTCCATTTTTCACATCTGAAAAGTATTGCAACATTTAACAAGAAAATCCTTCAGGGTTCCACATTTTACCCTTAATGCTTACATTACTCAGTTCTGAATTAACTTGGAATAGTGAGTGTATTGGTGAAGGATGATATATATACATAATTTTTTATCTTGATTTAATGCACTATCACCTATGATTAAATCACTGCAACACATGGCTTGATCATTATTTGTTTATGAAGTTAGTAGGTAATTATAAAACAGAGCTTGGTGGCCCATGCTTATAATCTCAGCATTTGGGAGGCTGAGGCAGGAGGACCCTTGTGAGCTTGACGCCATACTGGGCTACACAGTGAGCTCAAGATCAGCCTGAACTGCATAGTAAGACCCTCTCTCAAAAAGACCAAAAAAAATTAGTAATCAATGCCTGAAGCTTACCCTTTTCTAAAAAAAAAGTAATTCTTTTTCCATTATACATGTTTGGCATTGAACTGTGCTTTATAGAAAGTGTCATTTGATTAGCAATCTTCTCATATCTCACAATTTTTCACCATTTTTACTACAATAGGTCACTGTCTATTCTACAAAAAACTCATTCTTACATTTGATTAAGTTATTAACTTAAATATGTATGGGAAAGGTGAAGAGTTTTATTAGCTTTTTTCAAATTCTCTGAGTCAATTTACTATAAGAATAGTATACTATAAAATTAACTTTCTGGCTTTCCTATGTGGAAGGTGGAAATGAAATGGAGCAGAGGTTTGGTGAAAAGAAACAAAATCCTTAATATGTCTATAACCTAGCCACATATTGTGACAAACGGTCATGTAACTGTGTTTTAGCAACACCGGTTGGTTATTCATTCACTTATTTCATTCATTCATTAGTTCAATGCACTACACTACACATTACCACTGTATATTGATGCCATCAGCACCAAGTTACAAGTAAAAGTTAAATAAGACACGGTCTTTCTTAAACCAAAGAGCTCATAGTCAAAAACAGACTATCTTCCTTCATAGATTAGATTGCACGTATGGCACAATTCAGGAAATTAATGAAAAATCTTAACTTCCTCCTGAAATTATCAGTAATTAAATTATGAAAGCATGATATTTATGTGATACAAGAGATATTTTAAAATTAAAGCTGACAAGAATAAATTATGGAATGAGAAGTGATGTTTAAAAATCCAGGCTGAGGTAATTCTAAAAAACAGGACTATTTTGGTTATGTAAATAAATAAAATAAATATAAAATAAATTTACCCAATGAATGTAGTCAAATTAAAATCTTAGATTCTTAACTTAGTTTTCAGTTTCAGAATAATTTCTTACTGATAATTTTCTAGAGTTCATTCTAAACATTGTCACTGAAAATTGCCAATGCTTTAATATCATCTTGTATTTAATCAGTGCTAATCTGTTTCTATTGCTCTCCTAATTTTACTTTTTTCTCCTTGACAGTTGACTTGCTTGAGTCAGGTTCCAAAATATAGTCCATATTTTGCACCTAACGGTTCATCTCATAAGTATTTTTAGACTTCCTTGAGTCAGGTTCCAAAAAATAGTCCATATTTTGCACCTAACGGTTCATCTCATAAGTATTTTTAATCTATAGGCTTCCTCTTCCAGTCTTCATACTTGGTGAATTATGTGTCAAAGAAACAGGCTCATTTGACCTGTAACGTTTTCCTATGTCCTAAATTTTGATGATTATATCCTGTGGAGTTATTGATGCATATTCACATTTGTTTGAGTTGCTGGTTAACGTAGATGCTCGATCATACTCAGCTTCTAGTTTTGTAAGAAAAATCGTACATAGCTGGTCCCAAGTGACTTCAGCTAGGAGGTATATGGTGTTGGGTTGTTTCTCCCACTAGGAACATTGTGAATCCTTGTTAGTTTCCTTGTTTTACTAGCCTTAAGCATGGTAATATTCTAATTCAATCATTCATTTTGGTTTTATTTACTGGATTGTCTTGTAAAGAAGCCCTCCTCAAACTACTGATTTACTATAGTTACAAGACATAAAAGAGAGGGAAGTCAAATGATTATTTTCCCTTCGTTAATCAGTTAACAGAAGTGAGTTAATTTCTAAAAATCCTCAAAATGTACTACTTTTTCTTGAATATTATTAGGAACTCATGAAATTTAGCACACTTTCTGTATTTGAATCCATTGCAAATTTTGTATTACTGATGTTCAAATTGACACATGAAAGTGTTTTCTTTGGAAAAAACCTTAAGTCTTATCTAGTAGTAGTTTTTACTTTCTGTAAGGTAAGATACTTAGTTGTCCTTGGTACATTTCTGTCTGAAACCTCAGTCTATTATTTTCTCAGGTGACTCAGGCGACATTGAACGTGTAGAGTTGTATTGAGGACCGTAACTTGCTTGGTGCCATGCATGTGTGAGCACCCTATGCGTTACCTCTCTGCTCTCACTGAACAAATACCAAAATCTGGATGTAGCATATGTCCAACTTTTAAACTTGGGAGACATTTGCTATGAACAACTTAGCCAATATTCATATTTCTATTTTTGTGTTGATCCTCAAATGTAATTTTCTGGGTGTTTTAGTACTGCATTTGGTAAATGGGTCATGAGACATGTGACTGTAAAAGAGATTGTAGAAGAGACACTTTCTACTTTCAGATTTTTCTTGGTCTATTCCAATACAAGGAATGGAAACTCTGTGTTTGTTCAAAATCCTAACAGAATGCTGAATCCTCATCAACTTTAGTGACCACAGAAAATCAGCTTTGACTTGCTTTCATTATACTGCACTCCTGAGAATGAATCCTTTTCCCTCTAAGTCTCTGAAATTTTTCACTAATACACTACCATACCATAATCGTGAGTGATACAACACTTTTTAAATACAAAATAAATGCTGTTATCTTCATTTTTTCTTAAAATTAGCTAGCGCAATTAAATTTTTGTTCTATGGCAAAAACCATTTGTTGTCTATTACAACTTTATATTCCTTCTGATGTGTGGTTTTTAAAATTATAGTATAGTAACCATAAATCTTTGTAAACATAGCTCTTGGTTCATTTTGGCAAGTCCTCTATGATTTTGTTTAAGTGAGCGTGAATATAGTCAATCATTTTTATATTCTTCAAAGTATAATGTGTTGATTACTTGGCTGAATATTTCCATTTTTAATTTTTTGACTGGACAGATACAATAAATAGCATCTCAGAATATTTTACTGTAGATCACTTTTGGAGCAAACTTTGTTCTTGGAAAATATTTTGGTGATTCATGTGAATTCCTGTCCCCATACTTATCTCCTTCCCCGCATGTATCAATGTGGACAGTCTAAAACTGACTCACTTAAATATGGGTTCAAAGCCTGCCCTTCTTACCTACAGACAGACAACTCACCCCTACAAACAGACAGCTCACCGGTGGAATTTTGCTCCAGACAAGTGTTATGAATCAGACCAAGGTTTGACTTCAGCTGAAACCACATCCTTGCTCAGCTCAGCCTCTTCCTACACTGCTCTCACTCTCTTACACATTTGTTTTTCTTTTCCTGAGGAATAATCCATCAAATCAACGAAGGAATCCAAATGTCTCTTTCAGCCTCTGCTTCCAGAACATCTGATACAAAACAGCTGGTTTGGGAGTGGCCTTAGGAAACAGTCTCTAAGGATGGGATTCTGGAGTTCAGTTTCCCATTGGTACATGACAGTAAGGACCGCATAACCAAAGGTAGGTGGAGAATCTAAGCGCCCTCCTCCCTGGAATACTGCACAGGTAAAACCATTAAGCTTTTACATTTGTGGTGATGAGAGGCAGGATGCAGGTGGAAGGAGGCACTGGCCTGTACAGCAGGCCCAAAGTTGGAGATGTATAGTGAGATGGTAATTTGAAGCCTGGGATTGAGTGACTATGACTCAAAACTGAGACGTGAAAATTAAAAATGTTAGGGTGAAACTCTTCAGACACACATTCAAAAAGACACACGAATGTCAGTGCTTTAAAAAGATTCATCCCTTATTAGCTGAGGAATGAAACGGAAATAACAGGTTTACAACTTAAAGTGAGAGTAGCGGATGTCAGATGACTGAGTTCACTTTTCAAATGTATGCTAAAGTAAAGATTCTGTAAGCAAGAAGCCAGACCATGAAACATAGGGGTGGACATGATTTCTAGACCCTTGCACTTCCTGAACCTGATCTTGCTGGCCTGAAGAAGTGACCCCTTATTACCCCAGTGAAAGATACAACGGCACTCTATCTGTCCTGCTGAAAGATTATCCAGAGCATTCAAATATGTTAGGTGGCTTACAAGACCGTGATGCTTGTCTTAGCCCTTCAGGCTGCTGTAACAAAGTAACACATAGTTCCAAGTTCAGGCAGGTTCCATGTCTAGTGGTGGCCCTTTTCTTCATAAACATGCATGTTGTTATTCTATCCTTATCTTACAGACAGGCTGAGCTGTCTCCCTGGGCTTTCTTCTATAGAATTATGAAGCCCAATCACATGAAATCCACTCTCATGAACTGAACACTTTCCCTAAATCCCACCTTCTAATACTGTCACCTTTGGGATAGGGTTTCAACATAGGAGTCTGGAGAGAACATAAATATTCAAAATATACGCTTTACTTTTCTACTGCATCCTCCTAAGAATGAGAACAGGAACTGTTACAAACATAATTGTCCTAATCACAGTGTGTGTGTCAGAAGTAGTATTTTAACAAGGCAAAGTAACACAACCTCTAACATGGCTATTGATCCACTGAGTGCATCAACTTTCAAATTCATTAAAAAATAGTTCGTGTGTAATAATTGATGACTTTTATCCCATAGTCTTGTCCCAGGGCTATGTTAAATTTCTGCCCTTTGTCACATTATGGAGTCCAGTTGGTCCTGGTGCAGCTAGATATTCATAGAACCTTTATTCACCCAGGCTTGTTCATGACCTGTTGATCTAATTGATAAGCAAATAATGTCAGTTTTCTATTATTTGCTAACAAATATGCACTTGAGAAAAGAAGCATAGACTAAAACATTCAGAAGGCTACTATACTTTCATTTTCTGAACTCTTTATATCTCCTTCCAGTAAAAGAGAAGAACATAACTGGAAGGCTAATTCAAATTTACAATTGGAAATACTAATTCAGCAAGCTATGGTTATTACTTTTATCTTTATTTCATTATTAGTTAAGTTACACCAATTCATGTGATGTGGAAGGTCATAAGAGACAAGGGTAGTCCAAAGGAAATACGGCTCAGTGGCCACTAAAACAGCCTTACCTATAGGCTTTATGATCATGCGGACTCTGTCATCATAGAAGTATCTGTGGTTTGAAACAAAATCCAGAAGACATAAGGAGCCTATAAATGGAAATTCTTAGTGTCCTAATGCTTGTTCATGGCATCTTCAACAGTAATTATATACGCTGGCAGAGCTTTTTAATTATTTGTCTCTGAGCTCCTCTGCTGAAAGCTTATACAAGGATGAGAGCCGCGTCACCTGGACTTCAGAAGTAGTCACCATGATCTAGACACTCCCAGAGCCCTCAAATCTCAAATTTCAGAAGCACAGATTATCAGTTTGTGATTTCCAAAGTAAACACAACAGAACAAGAGGTATGAATATTGATCTACCTTTTCATATTTCAGTAAAAGAAAAATGGAATTCTTATACGGACATGGTACTTAAAGTTTTAGTGAGAACTATGAGAACCGGGCCTTTTCCCAAAGTATAATGTAAAATGAATGAACATTTGGGGAACTACTATAAGAAGAAAACACAATGGTAAGTCTCAGCCCACTACCCATGACCAACCCACACTCCATCCTTATCATGTAGAACTATTCACCAAAGCAGGAAAGAATTTTGTAAGAAAATACGGAAAAGGCAATGTAAGCATCTCTTTATTCAAAGGAAACGACAAATGGCATAAATCTCTCTGAGAAGCACTTGGGGCCAGAGTGATCCTCAAGATGAGTTTTATCTCCCCTCTTACTAGGGAGGATCTAGTAAGCGAGTATCCATTTTAAAACAAATGACTCATTATAATAATTTTATCCAAAAACTTTATATAGCAACAATCTTTGATGCACTGTATGTGTTTTGAAAGTAGAGCAATTTCAGTATTTTAGGTGGGCCTCAGACAAAATGAATAAAAATACCATATCATTGTCATGTCTATCTGATATCCTACAAAATCTACAATTTGTAATAAAGAGCCATATGCCTGTACATTGTCACCATTATTTAGCAGTCAATTGTAAGGACCAACTCCGTTTTATACAATATGAATGTTGAGTATGAATGTTAGAAGCTGTTGTATAGAAATTTTTATTTTCTGTTACCTGTGGGACATTTCAGAACTCTTATAAAGATAAAAGCTTGAATGAATGTACCATGGAAACAAAGTGATTGCACAAGAAATGTGAAACTGCAGTCTTACTGGTAATTAAATTACACTGTGTGATGATCACAGATGTGTTTCTTGTTAATATTGAGCCTACTGAGCTCTGCTTAATGCATTCTCTTTGTTTAAAAAGGAGAAAAGCAAATGAAGATGGTAAATAGAGCATTGAAACCAAAAATGGAAAAAAGCTTTTAATTGTTATCTAATTTGCTAATTAGATTATATAGTTAATTTAAATGTTATAAAACAAACAACTGAAACTGTTCACTGATCTTCAGCAAAATAACACCTTTTTTCTGTTTTAAAAAAGAAACAACTTTGAATCTAATTCACTCTAGCACTGAAGTAGAAAATGACAGATACTTAGAAAAGTACAAAGCACGATTAGTTGGAACTCTTTAGAATGCACCATTCATGTTCCTTCATAGCTAATTACACATTGTTCAATAAAAACACTTTAAATTACGTTTCTTGGTAAAAAAATGTATGTGATATCAGATGTCAAATTATATATTTCCTAATATAATCAAATGATTTATAGCATACACCGGGAATCAATAAACTATGCCCTTTGGGGAGCTAACCACCTTTTTTGGAAATGCAGTATCAATGAAATACTGCCACACAGACTTGCTTACTGTTTTATAGCTTTGGATTGTTGTAACAACCAGAGATAATCAACTTATTGAAGAGTTTCAGTCAGCTTTCTCATCCCTGGAACAAAACACTCAGCACCTATAATGTAAAAGAGGTATATCAGCTGCCGTGCCCTCTTTCCCTCCAACTTGCAAGTTCTTTCTAGTAAATGTGTAATGTTTTCATATTGGTCAGTTCTAAATTTTGCTATCAATTTTTACTGTAGATCTGGATAAAAGCAACCAGTAGTGCCCACACCACAACCTGAAGTTTGGGCTGTCTTACAATATTTTCCACCAGATAATTAGTCCATTACCATTAAGTTTGGCCTCAAACAAAGTCTGAGGGCATGGGAAAATAAAGATATGTGTTTCCATAACGTAATATGGCCTCTAGATAAGTTTCCAAGGTAGTTCTTATTGCCAATGAAACTTCATGGGCCTGACCTGTACTGTCCACATTCCTATCAGTGCTCTGACCAGATTCATCCATCAGTCTTTGCTTGCAGCAAGGTAGGTCTTCTCTACCCTACTTCTCATGTTTTCCAAACTCTTCTCACAATTATGTTCCAAAGGTTTCTGAACCCTATGGTCGGGTACAATCACAGAAATGGTTCTGCTTGGGTACTAATTTTATGTATTAGTGAGCTTTCACATTGCTGGAACAAAATACCCAACACCTGTAACTTTATGGAGGAAAAGCTTATTTTAGCTCACATCTCAGTGTATACAGCTCAGTGATGACTGGTTTCAAGACAGAAACAGCACGGTGGAAGGGCTAGCTGACAAAGACTTGTTATTTCATGATGGCCGGGAAGCAGAGAGAAAAGGGACAAGGATGTTTCCTACCATGTCATGTCTCTGGGGACCAACCACGCTGACCAGTCCCCATCTCCAAACACGAGTCTTTTTGAGGATACTTCAGATCTAAACCATAACAAAGAAGAAATGTTTATTTTGGCTGCCTGCTTTGGAAAGTATTGTTCAATGAACTATGGACCTCACTGATTTGGGGCCTGTAGTTTGGCAGCCCATCATGGCAAGCATATGACAGAGTGAAGTCACCTAACTCATGTGTCCAGGGAGGAAAAAGAGCAAGTAAAATACTGATATCTTTTAGTTGTTTTCAAAGGTATCCCTCCAGTAACCCAAAGCCCCCAATGAGCTCCTAACTCTTAAATATTTCCATCAACTTTTATAAGTGCTAATCAAAGGAGCAAGCGTTTTTATACACAGGAATTTGAGGGTATTCCATATACAAATTCTATTATTTCTACACCCTTAATGGCTACTTCCATGCTACACTAGAACAGTGGTTTAGTTTCAACTAAGAGAGTATGGCCTACAAAGCCTACACACATTACTCTCTTTTCCTTTACTAAAAAGTTTGCCAACATCTAGTTTGGTGTATAAAATAAAGCCATATATAAAATATTTTATTACCTATTGTACATGCCTATTTTTATTTTAAAGTAATAAAGCAGTTGGATTTTAGAACTCTTTGCATGTTCTTTTTCCAGCAGTAGAAATACAACATATTTTCATTTACATCTGTAGAAGGTAACAATTAACAATAACTTATATAGATTTATTTTTTGAGTCAGTAACTAGACTGTGCAGATAACAACAATAATGAAGATCACTTGCTTTCTAGTACTTAGATGAGATTTTTTTTGCTATGCCTTAGGGATATGTACTGAGATTCTGAAGAAAACTCTACGAGGTTAATACATATACCCTCAAACTGAAGCCTGGAGTCTGCTCTCAGCTTAGCTTTCAAATGACATTAAAATAATTTGTTTCCATTCTTGAAAATTAAGTGGAAAATTGACCTACTAAAATCACTTATTTTAGTGTTGAAATAATTTTTATACTTATTAATTACATAATTGTAAATATATGAGATATATTATAGGGTTCAGCGCATATAAACTATGGGGCTCCTGTTATAATATACCTTAAAATACCAAATTCCATATATGCTGAAGTCCTTTATGAAAAGTGGCATAGTTTTTCCATGTAACCTATTCATATTCTCTAGTATATGATTATACCATTTCTAGATTACTAGACAAATCATTTTTAGATTACTTATAATTTTAATACAATGTAAGTGGCATGGCAACAGCTGCTATGCAGTAATGTCTAGGGACTACTAAGAAGAATAAACTTCTGACCATGTTTTATACAGGCATGAATTTTTCCCAGCATTTTCCATCTGAAATTTGCTGAATCCACAGATGTAGAACCTGTGGCTAGGGAGGGACCTTTTCATGTAAATATAAATTGTCCAAGTATAAATTATATGGTTACACACAATAAAAATTGTGATCTTTATTAAATATACAAATAATGCATTTCTTCCAAGATGTGTAGGCTACAGAAAAATGTTAGAAATTTAACATGAACAAATTGTATTTATGAATGCTTGTGTGTGTGTGTGTATGTGTGTGTGTGTGTGTATGTGTGTGCATAACATGGTGTATGAGTGTATGTGTTGTGTTGGTACCAACCATAAAGATTTTTTGCATGAGAGGTTTTCAACTGAACATTGTGAATTGTGGGTGTTAGGAAAACTGATCTTGCCTGAGAAGGTTGTTTAGTAGGGAAGATCCTCGATGTGTGGGGTTATTTAAAGAGACAGTAGAAATGTCTTAGATTTCATTCCAGGAAAAGTAACAACAGGGAAGGTCAAGCAGTATTGTGGGTAGGTCATTACATCCAGGAATTCAGTCAGTGTGTGTGAGGTCAGGATTCTGGGAGGTCTGTCTATGTAGGAGAGAAAGTCAACAAGTAGGTTTGAAAAGGAAGGATTTGGCCCTGGGTGGCACATGGAAAGTCAGAGCAAATTATATACCCAGGCATCAGTTTCCCAACACATGGATTGGGCCTCAAGGCAGGAATCCAGCCTCCATAGGGAATGGGTTACAGAGTGGAGTGAAAGCCTTTCCAATGAGGGTCATCACGGAGCTAAAGAATGATGGCAAATTGAGGACCGACCCCAGGCTAAAACATCTCCAATCTGAAGTGCTAAGATATTTCAGAGAAATCTCTATTTGCATGTCCTAGATGTGGAATCATTTGGAAGTCCTTACCTCTGCAGAAGTAAAAGGAGGTTCCTTTCTTGGAATTGGCCTTACACTGGCGGCTGGTCTAAACTTTGTAGCTGATCAGAAGGCACAAAAGACAGCGGGGGCTAATATTCATGGAACTTGCCTTAGAGCTAACAAACCCACATGGGTTACATAGCCTGATCCAGCCTGTTCAGAAAAGGAAGAAGGGTAACCAGGATGATTCTGGGCAAATTTTGTACTAACTGAGCTAAAAAGTCATAGTTGAGCTGGGTGTGGTGGCCCACTACTGTAATCCCAGCACTCCAGAGCCTGAGGCAGGAGGATTGTTGTGCGTTTGATTATTATATGCCTGTGCGTGTTTTTCTTTGGGTTATGGATCATTGGTGTTCTATATGCTTCGCTTAACTGAACTTCAGTATCTTTTAGCTTGTTTGGGAAATTTTCTGCTATTATTTCATCAAATATTCCTTTTATATCATTTGTGAGATCTCCTGCTGTTTCACACACTCCTATAATTTGAATATTGTTACGCT